>MINK01172271.1:0-26547 GCA_001735545.1 Phormia regina
TTTTAATTTAAATCGATTAATAGTTTTTGACCAATTTAAACAGAGGAGCGTTTGTTGAATACTTTTGACAAAATTCTAGGGTAAGTTAGAAAGCTCGTAGTCAAAATTTGACTCCTTTAAGATTTGTAGAACGAAAATTGTTATATGTAAGCCAAATTAAAATTTTTACATCATCTAGGTGGACTCCGAACGATTTTCTTTGAGTCAATACATTTCCGTATTGTCATATTTACCGGGAATGAATAAAAATACGTAATTAATTTAAGTATTTATTTATGTAAAAAACATATATTTTTAATTTATTTATATATATATATTTTTAAAAAATTCAAATCTACTAGAATCATAAACTTAAAGATAAAAAACATTTAAAATAAATCTCGTTTTTCTTTCGTTTTTTTTTTGTTGTATGGGACTATTCGCGCAGTATTTTGTTGTTAATAGAAATTAAATTAAACTTAATAAAACTAAAAAAGTAAAATAGTATTTAGTAGTTAATATACGCATAAAGCATAGAAAAAGAAGGAAATTTTCAATAACAAATTAAATAATAAAATTAAATACAAATAAATTTCAAAGCAAAATATATAAAACTAAAATATTTTTAAATAAGAAACAAATTTCGAATAAATTTTATAAATACATATATGTATGTAGGTAGGTATAAGGAAATAGTTTAAAATGAGTAGAATTCGTTTGCAATGAAGATTTAATATAAAAGAGTTATTTTAAAAGGTTAAAGGTTAAGCAAGACCAATGCTCTTCTCTAACAATTTACTTTCTCTCATACAAATATTCATCTTCGTAGTAACGCGGTGTTGTGCTGGCTATAAAGATCTGAGGACGTCTCTGTTGCAGTGAAATATTAATCTCTTCGGGTGTACGATACACTTGTTGTTGATTCTGTTGCAAGTGTTGCAATTGTGGAGCAGCGGTAAAGAAACGATAGGGTGATGGTGTTACAGTGGGTGCTGGTGCTTGATTACGTACTTGTTGGATTTGTGGTTGAATTTGAGGTTGAATTGTGGTTACTGGCAGTGGTTTGCGATAGACTGTGGTTTGTTGGGGTTGCGAGATTTGTTGCTGTTGAACTGGTTGATGACGTACTTGCTGTGGTTGTTGCTGCTGTTGTGGCACAGATTGTGATCGTTGATATTGAGGCTGATGTTGTTGTTGCTGTTGCTGTTGGAAGCCAACTTGTAGCTGTTTAGTAAGAAATTCATGTATTAATATTAAATAAAAAATAACTTTTTTTGTCCATTGCTTTAACTTACTGGTTGTCTATGATGTTGTACACGTGGTCTGGGTGCCTCTTCTTCATCCTCATAACGATCGTTATCATAATAATTCTCAGGATAATAACGTTCCGAATAACGTAATGTTACATTGGGTTTACTTTGATGTTCTTGCAAATTGACCGGTTTGTACAAATATTCATTGACAATATGATATTTGGATGATTGTTGGCAAATATTATCATTTGAGGGTGGCATACAAATCAAATGAATTTGATGGAAGGTAAAACCTTCAGGACAAATCCATGAATGACGTTGATTTTCCTGACAATAATGGAAGACTTCACAGTTAAGAGTATCATCAGCATAGTAACTGGAAACATAAAATGATTATAAAACAAAAATAATTATATTTCTATGATGATTATTAAATTAAATAAATTTATTTAAAACTTACCCAGTGGTTTTGCCATTGCAAGCAAATTTCGATTGTGCCAACAACATGGACAGTCTATCGGGCTCCTCTTCTTCTTCTTCAGTTTCTTCTTCGCTTGATTGTTTTTGTTTAGAACCCGCTCTTGCACTCTGATAATTTTGTTGTTGCTGTTTACGTGTCTGATACTGTTGCCGAGGGGGTTCCTCTTGATCTTCCTCCGACTGACTATAATCGTAGAGTGGCTGTTGTTGTTGCTGTTGGTGATGATGATGTTGCTGTTGTTGTAGATGATGTTGCTGTTGTTGTTGCTGTCTGTAGGCTAAATGTGTTTGTGCCTGAGTTTCGAAAACATCTTCGGCATCGTCATCACTGGCAGCATCTATGGAACGTGATTGAAAGCCCTGAGGCTTGGCAGTAGTAGCTGAGGCTGTAACACTTGTTGTGGCGGCCGTCTGACTATAGCCCACAAAACATGCCAAGGAGACTAGTAGGAAATAATTGAAACTGTAAAACAAGACAGATAGTGGAAAAAAAAAAAATAAAAAATAAATATTTTGTATTATTTGTTTAATTTTTAAAATATTTATATTTATAAATGATTTATAGTCAAATTAATATTTATACAATGTTTAAAAAGTAGAGGGAGTTAGTTAGGTGCATAATTTCCTTATTTTAAGGTTAATATTCAAATGTGAAACGTGAAGAAAATATTTTTTTGATTTTCTTATGTTGTTTTTTTTTTTCTTTTTTTTTTTGAAAAGTGACAAAGTTAAAACCTTCATGGTATAACAAAACATGATCAATGCAATCATTGTTTTCCATGTTGTTTTTATATTTTTATTTAACATGCTACATGTACCATCAGTCACCTGTGGTTTTTGATTGGTATTTTTTTTATTATTGTTGAAGTGATTTTATTTTAATGCTATGAACTGTACTGTGTCGCCGATGGGTGAAATCTTTTCAAAACTAAGGAATAATCATTTATTTTAATTTTCAGAATTATTGATATTATTTATGCTGGTTTGGGCCAATATTTTCTGATTATACCTAAGTTATAGATATAAAATTAATATTAATGGAAGATATTTTGAAAAAGATTTGTTTCAATTTCTCAGTTTGTAAAAAATTTTTTTAAAACTTATTTTATTGCAATTGTATTTTTTAATGCATTTTTCGATAAATATGCTATTTAAATTTTGAAAATTATGAACATATTTGGAAAATATGGAATCTTTACATTAAAGTAAAAATCTAATATTTTTGGAACGCACACATAAACTATGCAAAAATTTTTAATGTAAGAATTCAAAACTTACTTGTGGGAACCCCGACTTATCAATTATGTTAAAAAACTAAACCTTTTAATGCATTTTTCATTCAAATTAAATTTGCATTAAAATGCATTTTTTTCAAAACTTTTTTTATTTTTAAAATGTCCTATTCAAAATCAACATATGCGTAAATTAAAGGCCGTTTAAATCATTAAAATTCACAATGTCATCTCAGAGATATTTCTATTCAAAGTTGAATATTTTTGATATTTTTTGGTATTTGAGAAAGTGAAAAAACGAAATAAAATGGTGAATTTTCCCAACTTCGTGAAACCAAAATTGAAACTGATAAAATACTCAAAAGAGTTTGTGTAAAAAAAATTATAGAAATTGAATTCCATCAAGTAACAAAATCCTCCTTTTCGGGCTTTCTGTCATGAAATTGACGATATATATGAACTATATTTTGACGCTTAACTTTCCCCAATAAAAAATAAACTTTTAATTTTAATGGGAAATCGGAGCAAGGAACTGAAATGTAAAATCAATTTTCGATGTAATTTGGAGAGTAAGCAATTAGTATAGCAAATAAAAATTTCTTAAATGAATAACGAACCCAATAAAAATAAATGGTCTGAATGAACAAATCTAAAAGAAGAGCGATTACTACGTCTGGGAGCTTCATAAAGTTCTGAAAAAAGAAAAAAATTGTGGAGAAGACACATATGTATTATTACCTCTCCCTGAAAGACATTTCAAATTTTGGTTCAATTAGGGCTTATAAGGTGAAGTGTTTTATATATAAGCCAAATTTCAATTCTCTACATTATCTAGATCCTTCAGTAAGCTTCAAAAAAAAGAAAACATTCTTATGATATTACTTGTATATAAAACCGCGTATTTTCGCACCTTGACAGAAATTTCAAAATCTGGCTTTGATAGAACAAATATAGGACAAATAGTTTTAAAAGTAAGTAATTTTATTTTTTTTATTTTCTACTACGTCCATGAGCATCAGAAGACTCTGGAATGAGAATAAATGCTTAGAAGTCAGACACATAAATCCGATTATTTCCGTTCTCTAATAAAACTTTAAAAATCTGGATCTTTAAGAATTTGTAGGACGAAAAGCTGTATAAAAACAAATACATTTTTCAAAATATTTTTTTCATAACTTGCTAACTAATAACGGTTTTTTTGGTACCCATTTCGCGGCAAAACTGAATAATTTTTTTTTATAATAGATAAGGAACTAAATATATTTTTTTTGTGAAGGTTTTACTTAACAACGCGTTAAGCCTAAATAATTTAATAATTAAAGGTTTAATTATGTTATTTAATTTAAATAACAATTGACAAAAAAAAACATGAAAATATGATATAATATGCTTTTAATAAAAATATGCATTTAAGTTTTATAGATAAAAGATAAGTTTCACAAATGAATAACAAAATTCTTAAAATCATATAAAATTTGCTAATTTGATGTATGCATATGACAATCCAATATTTTTATTATTAATTCCACTGTACAGCACATTGTTGGAGCTTCTTCATTTTTTTGGTAAGTGTTTTTTCTTGGCTTCTTAGCAAAAGAAAAAAAAAACTTAACATGCAATCAATGAAACATCTTTATGATATGGGAAAATTCCTGAACGAGACAAAATAGAGAAAAAAAATATCAACTTTAACTACTCAATACGTACATTTACGAAAATAAAGCCAAATAATAGAAAAGTGCGCGGGAAAATTTATTTTGTAGGTTTTTTATATTGTATTTGCTAAATATACATACATATATACATATGTACATATGTTGTATGTATGAGTATTTTATTAAATCCCCTTTAGCTTTTATACCTCCTCTTTGGAATTGTTTAAGTTAATGTTTTAGAAAAAAATATTTTGGTATTGTGATGGAGTTGAATTAAATAAAAGAAGTCAAACTACAATGTAGTTGTTATTGGATTTTTTGTTGTTGTTATTTTTGTTTTAAATAATGTAATGTTTTTTTTAAATTTTTTTTGTTTGCATTTGTCAGCCCCAAAGTCATAGTCGCCCTGTGTTTTTTTGTTTATATTTTATTTCTTATTGTAATGCTTTGTCTTCTTCACTTTTAAGTAGTTTTCATATAAAGTTTTCTATGCAATATTATGCAATATATAGTAGTAGTGTCTGTCCAACAGTCAGTCAGTTTGTCATTTAGTTAGTATGTATTTTTTTTGGTCTCATTGTTGTGGTTTTTATTTTATTGTCGGCATTTTCTTCTTCTTTTTTTTGAGCAGGTCTTAGAAGTAGAAGTAGTTGAGGAAAATAGTTTTTTGTTACAATGGCAAAAAAACCACAATATTTTTTATATTTTTAATATTTCTAAAACATTTTGGTTAAATATATGATATTGTATATATTTCACAGATTCTTTTACTCTTTTTTTAATTTTAAAGTTGATATGTGTATAAAAATTTTAAAGAAGGTTGTTTTCATATATTTTTATATTTTGGTTGATGAATTTAAAACCCCCCACAAAGGTGTGTAACTAGAATATTAATATATTGGCCAAAAATATTAATAAACATATCAAATATTACATTAAATGTAATAGATATGATATTTTTGGGGTTTTTGCTTTTTGGGTTCAATGAAAAATTTTATGAACCTCGAAGTGTCAGAAGATGTTTTGGTGTTTTTTTTAAAGTATCATTAACATTAGATTATTTACAGCAAGAATTATTCTAAATCTGATGACCTCCAACATTATAAACTTACAAGCGTTTAAAAAATAATAATAATAATGTATACTTTATAAAGGTTTACTAAGTATGGAAATTTATATACAAAGAGTTTGTAAATTTTTATCAAATATACATTATTTTTTGTGAATATGGATGTTAAACGTCAAAATGTTAGCATATAAATAATTATTTTGTTTTTAGGTTTTGTTTTTACATTATTTTTGTTCCCACTGTGTTACATTTATAAATTTTAAAATTTTTGGATATCTTTGTTAACTTTGAACTCCAAGATTCTTTATATTAAAACCCTTAAAAATGTCAAAGAAATGTCAATAAAATATAAAGTTCAGCACCTGCCATTTCCTCAAGTTCAAACAAATTAAAACTATTACTTTTACTTTAGTTTTTAGCTTTTACTTAATATCCGGTTAAGCCTAAATAAAATTTAATTTAATAATAACAATTTTAATTATTTAACTTATTTAATTAACTATCACAATTGACAAGCTTAAACAAAAATCTTTTGTATGCAAAACAAAAGGTTTAAAAAACAAACTTTGTTGCGTTTTTTTTTTCTTGTGCTTTTGATTTCCCAAGCCAAACAACAACCACAAATACCATAATTTTTTTTTATATTATTTCTCACAGTTATATTAAATAATAAAACTAAATATATAAATAAAATATAAAAAAACTCTTCTTTTTTTAACGATCATCACTTTTACTTTACATGGATTTGTACGGACTGGTTGATGACGGTTGCTGTTGTTGTGTGTTTGTTGTTTAAACATTGCAACTGACCTTTTAAATATTGACAAAACAAATGCGTTACAAAGTGAAATATGTTAACTACCTTTTCAGTTAGTTACATGTGTATTTATGTATTCATATAAACATTCATACATACTTATACATATATGTACGAAGAAGATACAAGTTTCTAATATATGACTTAAAATCACATGATGTGAAGATGGTAACGATTTAAACTGGAAAAATTTAGCAAAATTAAAGTTTTAGTTAAAGGCAACTAAATAAGTATAGTCTCATTCAAAATATTTTTAATTTAATTTTATATTGTATTATAAAATCTACTAAGAAATTTGAAATTTTTTTTAATTTAAAAATTTTAAACTTTCATGTAGTACATACATACTTATAACACATGCAATAAAAATTATTTGAAAATATAAAAAAAATGCTTATAATATAATTAATTTTTCATAGACATTTGCTGGCTCATAGTAACAAAAAAATTTAATAATAAAAATAACAAAAGACATTATAAAGAAGAAAGAAATAAAAACTTAATATTAAATAAAATAAAAAGTTAATGTTGAAAGCCCTCAAGTATTTAAATAAACATATTTTATTATGAGATATTTTCTATTTATAATCAAAAAACAAAAGGGTTTAATTTTTAAAAAAGGGCTCATACTTAATATTCAAGTTTTTTATTGTCCCTTTCTTGCAGTTATAACATAATTTTGTAATTTAAAATAAATATTGTTTTATATTATTTAATAGAGTATTTTGTAAAACTAATAGTGTCAAAAACTTTTGTTTTGTTTAAAATAAAAATATTATTCAATAAAAAAATATTATTTAATAAATGGTTATAAATTGACAAAAAATTAATAACTTACTGCTTAAAGTTATATTTTTTATTTCAAGGCAAAAGAAAAATAAATAAATAAATAAATTAAAAGATCTAATGGAGGCTGATTCATAACAATTTATAAATTGCTCTCTAAATTTTAAAGTAATTTATAATTTAGAAATTGATTTCTTAAGCAGAAAAACAAAGGGAAACAAACGTTTTTCAATATTTTATAAATATTTTAATTTTTTAAAAATGTCCTAGTTTCTGTAACTTCTGAAATCGAATCAAATTTATTATAGCAGTCATTAAGTTTTTCACAGGGTAATTTAATAATATTTAAGAATCAATACTTCTGAAGCAAACAAAAAATATATTGGTTTACTCTTATTTACCCTGTTGTTATACAGGATGAGTATTATTTTTTTGTGAAAAAAAAAACATATCTTACATATTTACAGAAATTAGGTACAGATCAAAAGAGAAAATGAAGTCTATATATTTTTAAAAATTTTATTTTTGCGTTAAACAATTTTATCTTTCAATAATTACAAATATATAATAAAATATAATAAAACCGATCGAAAAAGATGAGCTACACTGAAAACGGGAAATTTAATATATTAAATGGAACACGTTGATTGTTTAATTAAGTGCAAGAATTAGTTTCTTTTAAAAAAATATTGTTAATTCAAAGCACTAATAAACGGTGCATGGAAACCATTTGTTAAAGATATTTCTTAATAATATAATTAAAAAGGTTTATTTACTCAGCCTATAAGTTCTTTATTAAAAACATTTACATTTTTAAAGGTTACTTTTTCATAATTTTATTTCATAAATAATATAAAATATTTACGAAAATTACAAAAATATTAATATAAAAGTAAAACATATTGAGAATATTTGTACTGGTATTAATATTAGTTTAGCATAGGTGTTGCCAAGATAAGATATCTTTAAAGAAGATATCTTGGTACACATTTTTTTCCTAAATTAAAAAAAAAATATGTTTCAACATTTCCCTTGTCCAAGTTATCATATGTAATTGAATATATACGTTCGTTGATTTTAATAAACCTGTGGGATTAGTGGAATATATGATAGATACAATGAAGTGAAATAATTGTTATTTGAGTGTGTTCTTAGTTGAAATAAAAATTAAAATTACCGAGTCATTGAAAAAATATTAAAATAAGAATAAATCAACGACAAAGTTTATTTACGTACTTTGATGCTTCAAATATGAATATTTTTCATCTTAGAAGAACTTTACCAGAAGTTTAACGTACGTTCCTAAGACTGAGTCTACATTAGAGAAATTTATATCAAGACAAACGTCAAATTTTTGATTGAGTTACAGATAATTTTTTATCTCTGTCAATTATAGGGGAAAACGTATATCATAATAAACCATGTAAAAAGTACCAATAACAATTAAGATGGCGTCTTTTACCAATCATTATTCAATAAATTTTTTTAATTTTGTCTTGATAAAATTGTGTCTAATGTAGACTCAACGTAAGGTTTAAGGTACTTTTTATTACATCTTTTTTGTTTGTTTTAATTATTTATATATTATTTTATTTTATTTATTATTTATTATACATCTTAAAATTTTTTCTCACCAATAATAATGATTTATACATCGGACGATAGCTTAAGAAAAAAATATACACATATTTTGTAATGTTTCGTTTTCTGTGTAGAACGAAAACGAATTTGTGTTCTGTGTTGGACATTATGTATCTGATTATACAAAAATTAAAATTCAAATAATTCTAAAATGTTACAAAATTAAAAAAAAACTAATATTTTAAAATATTTTTAAGTTAAAAAAAATCCTTAAGAAAAAGACTAAGGTCATAGAACTTCCCATAACTACAGCAAAAGAAATTTCCGAAAAAAAGAAAGACAGAAAAAAAGAACAAAAACTTTTAAAATTGAAATCATCAGCAGCCAATTTAGATTTAATGGTAAAAACAAAACAAAAATTATGCTGAACTATCAAAATATTAAACAAAAAAATATATAAAAACGGAACGTGTGATTAAACTTCAGCAAAAAGCAAACAACAGAAAAAAAAATAAATAAATTTTACATGAAGTACGACTATTATTTATTATAGAGTCAGTGAACTTTTAAAGAAAAAAAAATAAATAATATATGATTTTTTTCTTTTTTTTTTTTTAATTTGCAAAATTTCTTCTTAAAAATGGTACTCGAATTCTATGATTTTTTTAATTAGAAATTTGCTAATAACTAAATATTTAAATTGGTTAAAGATCAATTACATTCAAATGAATTGTTATAAGAATGTAATTGATCTTTATTATTGAAAATTTGGAAATTTTATGATGAAAAGTTAATTGAACTTAATATAATTCGATTTTATTTTATTATTTTCTGGCCAGGTTTTTGTCATTGTTAACTCATTTCTTATTAACTTTTTTTTTTTTGCACTTCCTATTTATTGATAAAAACAAATGTTATATATAACTGTCAATAAACGATAAGAGTAACAAAAATCTAACAGAGTTTGTTGACTTTTAACGGCAATATTTGTAATTAATTTTATTTTTTTTTAAGTTTATTATATTATGTCCTTATAATTTAACTTCACTTTAAAAGTTTTTAATAAGAATTTATATTTTAGAAAGTTTTTGAAAGAGAAAGAAAGAAAAAAATAAAAAAAAAAACTTGAGCCATCCTCAAAATTTATTATCCACTGTTTGACATTTTACACTGAAAATCCAAGACGTCTGTGGTCACACTCGATACTAACGCGCTGTCCACACACGCTTTTTCATATTCGATCAATGAACAAAATTTTGTGCGCTCATGCATTTGTATAGTGTGGACCCAACATGTTCATATTTTATTCTTGTTCGCACAATTGTTCGCGCAACCATGTCTGTCATCAAACGTCATTTTGCATGCGGAAGCAGAGGCACTGTATGCAAAAGTATCGAAGTGACACTGTCGNNGTCTTTTACCAAGCATTATCAAGACAAAGTTGTCAGTGCTCGAGCGCTGACAATTTTCTTTTAACGCTGCAATAATACTGACATATTCAGTCTACATTAGACAAATCTTTAACACGACAATTTTTTGATGTTTGTCATGATAAAAATTTGCCTAATGTAGACACAATGTACCCTCTACGTAATAATTGCATAGATTTTACTGCAGCTGTCAGTTGCCGTTGAAGCGAAAGTATTCTATGTAATGAGCCTTACGTTTTTCAATTTACATTTTCGTTTATATCGTTCAACCAAAAAGTAATGTAAGAAATTAATATTATAATATTTTTTTCACAAAATTTTATTTTTTTTATTTTTATAGACGCACACATGAAAAATTTACTTTTCGAAATATATAAACAAAAATCAATTGATTAACAACTTTACCTTTTAATTACGCCTTGGTAAACAAAAGAATAACTGATGTAGTCTTACTCACCCTGTTGATTACAAGATGAGTATTATTATTATTATTATTTTTGTCAAATAAAAAATTCCCTATAAACATTTTTGAAAATAAATTTTTTCAATAATATTAAACTATTGAAAGAGTGTAGTATGAATAGTATACAACATAGACCATAAATTTTGCGTTTGACAATGAATTTTATTTTTTATTATCCTATACAAAATTTATATTAAAATACCAACTTCACATTTTTAATTGATCCTTATTAGCAATATATTTCCACTTAATAATTCAGTACTATTTTTTTCTGACTATTTTTTTTTTTCAGTTTAAATTATTTAGTAGATAATTTGTAGATTGCCTAAATAAATAAAATTTTTTTAAAAACAATTTCAAAACTACTTATTTATCTTATATGTATGTATGAATATTTTGCCAAGCAATTATAAATATTTATTTCATTTTTAACAAATTATAACAATTTTTAATCATATCTATCTGTTAAAATGTAACTTGTATTAGCTATTTTATAAATTTATTAGTTATTTCATTATTATTGCCTAATATGATGCAATTTTACAAATTTCATATCATAGTTGTTTTCACTTTTTATGTAAAATTTTACTTTAAACATAAACTATGCTAAAAATTAAACTAAAAAAATTACTGTAATCAATGCTTTGCAATAGTTTAGTTTTGGTTTAGTCAACTTTAGTTTGGCTGTCAACTGCTTCAGCTGAATTTAGTTCAAATTGTACGAAAAAAAAAATGTAAAAATTTTCCTAAAATCGAAAATAAAAATTACCAAATATTGCATAAAAACGCACACTGGTTTATTTATTTATTTGAGTTTAAAATTTTACTAGGAAATATTTTCGTTTATTTTTTTCTTTCTTTTGCTGTTGCTAGAGCCGGTTTTTCTTTTTTTTGTATTAGAGATTGTTGGCGAAAAGTAGATCAGCAGGTTGTGTCCTAGTTTTAGTTTAAATTGTAAATGTTTTGCTTTTATTTTCATTTGCAAGTGTGCTTTTGTTGTTGTTGTTGTTGCGCTTTTCTTTTATCCTAAAACTTCCTGATTCATAAATTTTATTAGAAATGTATAATTTAAGATTTTTTTTTAGTATAAAATACAAACATATAAATAAAGTTTATTTATTTTCTTGGGGTATTTATTTAAGTGTTAATATCATAATAGATTGGGGGTAGATAATCTATGTAAATTAAAATTTACTTTGATTATAAATTCATTTTTAGATTTTTCAAAAATCTTAGAGATTTTATTTTCATTTTAAATTTGTATACCATTTTACTTAATAGATTTTAATTCACTTAAACCGATTTTAATTAAATTATTAAAGAATTTACTTTGGGTAAAATAGCTTATAAAATATTTTCTGAAAGTTGTTTTTGCTCATATTTCTTCAAATATTTGCTCAATGTGAATGCTGCTTTATAAACAGTGTGGTGATTTAATGTTCGTGTTACTAAAAAAAAAAATTAAAACTTAAGAATCCCAAACATGCATCTTTCATTTCAGTACTCATAAAAGTATGTCACACATCTTCATTCAATAACCTTTAATTAATAATATGTGTGTGCAACTTTTTAATTGCCTCTACTTAAAGCCAAAATGACCGAGTTGTATGGGAAAGATTTTCGATTGTCGTAACCATAACAAATGGTTATTGTTATGGTATAAACAACTATGATTTGTTTTTATTTTTTTTTTTGTACGTTAATGTGGTTAACGTTTTGTTACTAGTCGTTTTTTATTTCTTTTGCTGTTTTTTTTTTTTGTAATCATCTAGTTATGTCTATAATTGAACTGTTAACTATTATTATCTACAAATGTTTTGTTGTTTACTTTTCTTTTTTTGTCTACAAAATAATCGTTAACAATTTAAGGTCACTGTAATTGCAAATTTATAATTTTTTCTTTAGTTATTTTTATAAAAATTTAATAAAATTTTGTAATCATTTCATTATCATTTTAATTTATTTTGTGGCAAAGTTAATTTAAATTTTTATAATTAAAAAAGTTATTTTAAAAAATGATTGATAGTGATGAGAAAATTAACAAGACAAATTTTTAATTAATTTACAAAATGGGTATAAAACAACTTAGGTTGAATATTTAAAATATCTGTTGCATTTTCTTTATCAAATGGAAAGCGATCTTCTAACACTGAAAATCAAAATATTTCAGAAATTTTCTCCAGGGACTTGGCCGTTGCTAGAATCTTATCACAAGCATGTATGAAAAATATATATAGTCAGTCAAGCTCGCCCATTTGATATATTACATTCAGAGAGTGTCTTTTTATTAGATTTGGGACCAATACTTATATTAAGTGTGAAATAAAACATAAGAATATTACATCGATACTAATATTTATATGAATTTATTCACTTTTAAGTGATTACCGAAAAGGGGCTTTATGTGGGAGCTATGGTATATTATCGACCGATCTACGTAAAAGGTGGTATTATTATTTATATTTATATAAACTTTACTTGCAGAGAATATTAACTTGATACTAAGATTTTAATTGGATTAAAGTGAAGTCACAAGAAACCTATGTGTGAAATATTATTAATTTATATTTAAAATTGTGATCTGTACGGATATTGTATATTATAATAACGGACCTTGTGTACTCTACTAACATTGGAAGCGTTATCTTTGAGGCATCCTGTGATAACATGGGATAAGCTACAGGATGACAAAATATAAAAGTTTAAAAAAATTGAAATTTGGATTGACATACAATGTTATGTCAATATAGAAGAAGAAGAAAAATTGAAACAAGTGTTGGTGAAGTATTGAGAATTTGGATACTAAGTACTCGATACTGATTGTGTTTTTGAGTACTCAAACTGGTTGTAATTTTATTTTATAAAGATTTATATTAAAAAATTTGAAACATGTCCAATAGTGTCTCGTAAAACAAAACTTTGGAGGAAGATCCCTCAAAACTGCCTATTGGCCAAAATGTGTGATTTTTAAAACGCTGATAGGGAACTAAAGACCAATTTTTAGTTTTTGCTATTATTCGTAATTAGTTCATAAATATGCACCCTGATGTAGGAACTTCCTACATCAGAATCTTAGTTTCTGGAAACACTAATAGCTAAGAAGAGAAACAACATTTGGGTTCATTTTAAAGGTATTAAAAATCGAAAAACGGCATAATTCAATATTTGCAAAGTCGTTATTTATAAAAATAAATATAATGTCATATAGATGTCATAAGTTATTCTCTTTTAAGTTCGTTTTTTAGGCGAAGGTTGATTAAATATGAAAAACATTAATGTATTGAGTAGTATCGAGTACCCAAAAGAAATGTATTGTATATGTATCGAGGAGTCAAAATGTATTGTATATGTATCGAGTAGTCAAAACTATTCATAATTCACAATTCTAATTGAAACTCTTATAAATTAAGTCTTCCTTTATAAAGGGCCAACCAGTCAACTTTTCAACCCGACGTAGAATGAAGAAAAGTAGCGTGAAACTTTTTGTGCAACTAGTCAAAAGTAAACGTATCATATGTTTTTTTACACAATATATGTATGTCATATATTGTGTAAAACAACCCTGTTCTTTGATTATTTTGCAAGAAAAATAATGTACAGGGTTGTCAAAAAGTCACGTAGTTACGTAAAAATCTAATTTCAATAGATTTCTGCGATACGCTACCTAGATTTTTTTCTCAATGGCACATACACAAGTTTGCATAAGACGGGTTGAAACAGCTGATTGCGATACGATGAATTTCACTGTTCACTGGTTGGGCCTTAACTCTTTCATACATTTCAATTCGATTAGAGAAGTAGATTATTCAATGGTAAAAATATTTTAAATTACAAAAGTAAATTCGGAATAATATTAAAATCTTTTCAAAACTATTTTTCACAGAGTTGCTTCTGTTATTACTACTGTAGTTTATATAGATCTGTTATGTTATATAGTGGTTATGAAAACAATTTCTTAAAAAATATTATTATCATTATTATTATATTTATTAAATCTTCCGGAATTTAAATTTAACTTTTTTGTTCAAAAATTATTCAAATTAATCCATATAATAAATAAAGCTTACAATCAAATTAAATCAATATTAACGAACATTTCAATAGCAATTAATCAAAATTATATTCAATATTTATATTAAATATTAACATTTATATTAAATAAAATCACAATATACTTAATATAAAACTACCGGCTTTTAAGCCATATTAGTAGCCATAATAGTCAATCATCTGCATTTTGTTCATTTCTTAATTGAGGTCATTATTAGTGATTGAAAGTTATAAGTCAATGTGTTTTGTTATACTTTTACTTTTTTTTTTTTTGTTTTTTTGTTGTTGTTGTTAATATTATCATTAAACAGCCAACAATATTTATTTCATTATTGGCCATGCTCTTTAATGTTTCCATAATGTCTACTCATAATCGGAATTGATTTCATATTGATTATAAATTGTTGGCACATCAGCTGAATCATGTTTAAGCAATTCAATTGATTATTATTTTTTCTTTTTGATATTTTGTGGACAAGTGTCTACCAGTAAAGTGTTATTGTTTAAAATTTTAAATGAAATAAAAAAATGATGAGTGCGCCAAAATAATTTATAAAATATGTTTAAACAAAATTAAAATAATAAATGTTTTTTTTTTTATTGCAAAGCATGTGCCAAATATAATTTCTCTAATTAAAAGTAAATATTTTTTGAGGCCTCAAGAAATTATGCAAATTTATTTCTGGTATTCAAAAAAAGTAATTGTAAATTAAGGTTATATGCTAATTGTAACTATTTGGTTTTTATTTAAGTATAATTTAAATTATGTAATTATTAATACTATTTTTATTTTTATTTTTATTTATTTTGTTGTCAAATTTTAGGTTAATGATTTTGCCAAATAGGGGAATATAAACAATAATGTTTTATAAGTACTTTTTTATAATAATTTCTTTCATTCGGAAGTCTTATATAGATATATATGTAAGTTATTATACAAAGCGTTTTTAAGTCTAAATTTAATTATAAGCAACAGCGACGTTAACAGCACTTTATTTAGTCCTACAGCAACACTTTAAATTTGTGAATTTAAATCGTTTAAAAGGGTATCTGTTGTACCACAAACTATGAAACTTTATTTAGTGAAGTCTATAAAAATCAAGGTGATAAAATTTTTATTACTTTTCTAATATCTATCTTTTTCTAACATCTATGTAGTCAAAAATTGCCAAAGCTTGAAATCTTCAAAAATCTATAATTTGGATTTATAAGTAAATACGAATATGAAGTAATTGTATTTCGAAAAATTTATAGTCATCTTGTTTAATACAGGGCGATTAATAATATTTCTTCTTTTTATTTGTTGACATTAAGTGCGTTTACTTAAAAAAATAACATGAATCAATCTGTTAAAAACTGAATGACTACTAAAATCTGAAAATTCTTTTAGTTTTGAAAACTTTTTATAAGTTACAGAATGCGTGTAATAGTTTAGGTCATCAAAGGGTGAAATTACATGTGCAAACATCTGCATCGATTTTTTAAGAACCCTGATTTCTAATAATCGCTTTATTTAATCTTAATTAATTGTAATTGTCAAAGTTTCTCAAAATTTAAGTAAAAACTTATTATTTTGGAAAAATTTTCAATTAAATAATTAATTAAAAACTTAAAATGCTTTTAATTATTATCGTAATTAAATAATTTGTTCACTAAACAAAGTATACACTTAGAAAAAATTGGATATAATAAACGATTTATTAATTGTATAAATTAAAGAAAAATTATTTTCAAAAATTAAAGTTCATAGAAGAAGTAAAATGGATTTCAATTACGAAATTGCTTATATTAATTTTTAATTGATTTTGTCTCAATCGTCAAAATGATAATATTAAAATTCTTTTAGTTTTGAAAACTTTTAATAAGTTACAGAATGCGTGTAATATTAAAAACTGGAATAATTATTATTAAAGATTTTTCTTATATAGATTTAATGAGCAGAAATTTTTGGAAATTGTTTTAAATTTATTTTATTTCTATAATTTTATAGAATTTTTTTATTTTTCTTTATATATTTTTTTAAGAGCTGATAACTTATTTAAAAAGTAATTATAAACCAATTAGAAACTTAATTATATTAATAAATAATTTAATTAAATTCAAACATAAAGTCATTTTGTTAACAAAAATTTGAAATATTTTTTTCTCTGTATCATGCGAAATTTTAAAATAATTTTAAATATTTTTATAATTGAATTCTCTAAAAATTCAATTAAAAATAAATCACATTCAATTATTTGATTAATTGAAATTTTACCCATGAAAAAATAATATTAGAATTTGTACTTGATTATGTTATTGATTGATACAATAAAAGAAATAATTGAAAGTCCATAAAGTTTTTCATCTTTAATAAAAAAGGTATTAGGAAATTTAAATTTTGAAAAAATTAAATGATTGTATTAGGAAGAGTTTATATCTTTGATAAATCGTTTAATATATCGAATTTTTTTCTATGTAAAATAATATAATTTATGTATTTATCAAATATAAAAATAGTTTTAATTATCTTTGTTTTAAATTGAATTTTTAGACGTTTCTTTGTAAAATTTTAGTTTAATTTGTTAAAATAATTCGATTTTACATAATTTATTTACATAGAAAAAAATAAATTTCCAAAAATTTCAATCAAATTATTAATCACAATTTTGTAGCCACATAAAATAATTTTATAATTAATAGAATTACTCAAAATAAAATTTAAATTTTATATAGAAAATTATAAAATCTAATTTTAATTACAATTCAATATTTAAAATATCAGTTACTTTTATATTTGATTAATTTATAAATAGATGCTGTGAAAGCTAAACGTCATTGAAAGCCAATAAATTGTTTTAGTTTTAGAAAAATATAAGAATATTTAAATCTTGATAATTTTAATTATTGAAACAATTAAAAAAGTAATTGAAATACTTTCAATATTTGATAAAATCGATTAATAAATCCTATTTTTTCTGTGTAATTATAAAAGTATATGAAATTATTTTTTAATATTGAATATAAGTATTTTTCTATAAAATAAATTTAATTCAATTACAAAAAAATCGTATTCAATGGTTTTATTACTTTAAATTTTAATAAAATTTTTTTATTAAAACCATTTTCAATTTGAACTAGAAAGCTGTGTATTCCTATACCAAATAAATAAATTAAAATTTTGTTTTGATTTTAATTGATACAATTAAAAAAGTAATAGTTAAATTTTCATCATTGATAAATTGTAAAATTGATTATATTATTGATTTGATTAGTTAGTTTTCAAGTAAATTAAAATTGTAGCAAAAATACTATAACAGTTATGTCATAAACAAATATTTAAACAAAATTTTATTAATTTGAAAATAAAAAATAAAAAATGAGCAAAAATATGTGATGCTGTAATCAGCTAGAAAAGCATTTGATAGACATTTTCTTATTTTACTTACAACAACTAGAGATACATTTTCATACTGTAAATACATACATACGCACATGCTTATAAATATTATTTACTCTATACAATTGTGCTCGTATGTCAGTAGCATTAATAACCATAACAGGCGTTGTCTGTTGCTGCAATTGTTGCAGTTTTTTTTTCTTGTTGCTGTTGCTTTTTGTATTTAACTTTCAATTTAAAGTGTTGTGAATTTTTAAGTTTATATGTGTGTATGTATATCTTCTACATGTATATAAAACTAGGCGTCTACGCAATCTACTATATACATCTGTATGCACTTTATTCATTCATTTATTCATTCAGTTTGTTGTTCGGTTCGCTTAGACGTCACTCACTCATTCATTAAATACTAGATTCTCATGTTTTAGTTTTTCGCTTTTAGTTTTAGAAGTGAATGGTTAAGCTCATATTTCAAATTTTGTAAATCATAAACCTCTATGGCTGCAAATGAAATTACACTGAAATACATTTCGTTGCCACTAAATGGTCATATAAAACCATTAAAGAAACACTTTGTGATTTGGTATTTTTGGGCTGAAAGCTTAAAGTTACAAATGTTATAGATTTTTTAACGCATAATTGAAATATGATCATGTATTTTTGTGCGTTTATTTAAAAATATTATATGATATGTAAGATGTATGAATGTATATCCACTAGCATTTATAAGATTTATTTCTTTTTTGTTTTGATGGTATTATGGTGCATGTTGCCTAAATCTTTTGTTTTGTTTATATGTATATGTGTGTTATACATTATAAAACAACAATTACTTACAATTATTGCAGAGGGGCGTATGTTGTAGTTTAAACAATTTTCATATTTATGACTTTGGAGTCTATCAAAAAACCATTGAAAGGGTCTTTTTAAGTTATTAGCCTAGATTTTTATTTGGAGTTTATTAGTATGGTGTGGTTAGTAGATATATGATCTTTGTTCTAAATAAATAGATGCAAATTTATAATTTAGTAATCAATTTCAGTTTATTTTTTTCTTGGTTTGTATTCTGTTTGGTTTTTCTAAAGAATAATGATTTATTATTTACAAGGCTAAATTAAATCTTGATTGAAAATTACAATGACTCATTTATAGTTGGTTGGAAAAATAAATAAATTTTAAGAATATTCAGTTGCTAGTTTTTTTAAGTGATAGTTTTTTTTTTATATTTACAAAGTTATATTTAGTTTTAATAGTTAAATATAACTTATAAGATCATAAATTTGAAATATATTTTAGAAAGTTTTAATTCTAATATATATACAGACACAATGAAGTCTCCAATTAACAAATATATTAGAAAATAATTCATGCAATTAAATTTTTGTTTAAATTTGCAACACTCATCTAAATTTTTACATCAATTTCTAAAAATTGTAAACAATTAAAAACGAGATAAAATTTTCAATTAATTATATCAATCAAATAGATGAATAGAATAAATTAAAAATGTATGTAGTAAATAAAATCATATTTAAATATTATTTTTCTTCAAATATATTTGTTAAATTTTAACGCGAAATGAAACAACTGTGACGTTTATATTTTTTATTGTGTATAAACATTTAGAATCAAGAAGCATTAACAATTAATTATTGTCATATAAATGAAATATTGAAATATTTTTCAAGGAATCTCTTTAAATGTATATGTTATTATATTATATATACCATTAACAATTATTTATACAGAAATATATGTTTTTGTAAAAAATTTCAATTAAATTATTAATCAACATTTTAAAATGATTTCAAATAATTTTATAATTATATACATAAGTTTTACAAAATCAAAGTATTTTTATAAATTAAATTCAAGTTTTTCATAGAATAATCTAAAATCCAATTTCAACAACGAATAATACTTATTTAATTACTTTATTAATTCAAATTCTATCAATGAAAAAAATAATATATTTAATTATAAAAATTATCACTAATTTGTATTTGAATAATTTATTAATTGAAATGATAATAACAATTATTCAAAACCAATGAATTGTTGTATTTTTAGGAATTTGAGTTTTTATTAAGGTAATACTTGATACAATTAAAAATTTAATTAGAATAGTTTTTTATATTTGGTTATTACAGCAAAAAAGGGCTTGAAAAACCACTATGCAATTAAATTTAAATTGTATATAAAATAAACTAAAAACCATTTATAATTATAAATACATATTCAATTATTTTATTAATTGAACTTAAACCTTTTAAAAACCGTTTAATCAATTATACAAATTATCATATATATATTTTTTATTTATTTATTAATTGATATAATAAGAAAAACAATTGAATGAATAATTACTTTCAGTAATAAACATTAGAATATTTAAATTCTATTCAAGTCATTGAACCAATTAAAAAAATAATTGCACCAGTTATTAGTTTGTAAAAATTTTTTAATATTTTTTTGAGTATCTTTTTAATAAAATAGTAAACTGCAAATAAATAAAATATATGTGATGATTTTATTCATTAAATATACATCTTTTAATAAATTAAATTTTAAATAAACAAAATATTGAATTTTCAAAAATTAAAATACATTTGTGTATATATTTTCAGTATTGATTTAGAATTTAATATATACCCAGCAAAAACTTGGTAATGACATGTAGTTACAGATGTACTTACTTTTTAATGATAAGGTTTAAAAACTGAATAAATTGTTGTCTTTGATAAAGTGTTTGTTGTAAAAAAAAGATATAATAAAATATTATTTTAAAATAAAATTTCTTGAATTTAAAAATACACAATCAAATTAAATATGAAAATATTTTTAAAATTTTCAATTATTCTTCTTAAATTATGATAAGTGTCAAAATATTATTGCAAAATAGTGTAAAATTTTTGTTGCTCTTTTTAAAGTGAAGAGGAGAACAGTTTTGTAGCCAAAAATTGCCCGGATTTTCATATTTTCTAAAATTGTGTTATTTAAAGGTAAGAAAATTTCATTAATTATATTCGGAAAACTAGATTAAAATCTTGTATCTTGACTTCTGCGAGGAGCAGATCCTGAGATGAAACTACTCCAAGCAACCATAATTGTGTTTACATAAGGTGCAGTTGGTTCCGGGAAACAGAGTGCAACTATCGTCAGGATTTTCACCTGTGGCATGGACTGAGTATATGCGGAAAATAACAGTTGGATGGTTATGGTTTGTATATATTTTAATTGAATCATAAATCATGTATTTATTTATCTCAAACATTATTTATTGTATGATTTCTTTTTAATAAAATAAAAAATCCAACTAGTTCTTTTTGTTTTAACTAATGGTTTCTGTAATATTTTAAAATCAATGAGTTACTGAACAACTTAAAAGTGATTAATTTCTCTAATGACATCTGAGTAATGGCATGAGGTAAGTAGTTGCCTCTAATGTCATCACCATGTTATAATAATGGGTTATTCAGCTAATGTGTAAGTAGTGTTCCATTATATTAGCTTCTTAACTCATTACTTGGCAACCAAAGTTTTTATTATTTAATTCTAAAATTAATTTAGAAAGCTTTTAATTTTATAATATATTTCAAATTATTTTTTTAATAAAATTATTAACTAACTTTGTGTTTATTTTGATAATTGGAGCAAAATCAATTACAAATTAATTAATATGAACAATTTCGTAATTGAAGTCGATATTTACTTTTTTTCTGTGTAATAATTTAAATAATTTTTTAAACAAATAAATATTACATACTTGTTAAAAAAACGTATTATAAAAATGGTTTTATTAAACTTTTATATTTTTAAAAGGTTTTTTTTTTTTTTATAAATTAGTCTTGAACTGTTTTTAAACTAGTATTTTATTAATTAAAATTTCATTTTAATTAAAAAATACATATGTATCTAATAAAAGCATTTTTGCCATAACATTTTCAATTTTATTAAATAATAAAAAAAAAATAATAAATTCAATTATTTAACACTTGGTTGATTTCTTAACAAGCTGCTAAATGATAAATGTTAGAGAAAATGCATTTAAATGCATTTTTTTAATATCCGATAATATTAAATTATTGTTGCAGAAAATTGTGAATAGTTGTTATAATTGTTTTGTTAAAGAAGAAACTTTATTATTTTATGTATTTAATAATTGAATAATAAAAAAACATGTTTTTTTTTGAAAACAGTCTGAGTTGTTTACGGTTTAGTTACAATTAAAATGTCTATTTTGTAATTTTATTGTTTATTGTTGCTTATTTTTTTTCTTTAGAAAAAATAAATTTAACCTTGACATATGCCAATGAAAATATTTTTTTATTTAATTTGTTTGCAACTTTTTAAGAGTTTTTTTTGTAAAGAAAATAATTACACAATAATGGTAGTTGGGTGTGGGAATTTGCCTGAGAATTAGTAGACTATAATTAATAAAAATAAAATACATTTTAGATGAAACTAAATAATTAAATAACAAATATGTAAACGTCTTTGAAATGGTTTTACAAAGAAGAGGAATTTGGTAGATTTTTGTGAAAATAAAAAAATAAATAGCAAGAATTCAACACGTGCTTAGTAACAATATAATTTAAAATAAAATGAATGTAGTAATAGAAATTCTTTATAAAATTTTTTAAAAAATTATTCAATAAAAAGGTATTGAAATAAAACTTTTACTACCTTTCTCATAATAAAAATTTTAAATTTATAAACTTTTTATTATTATTGAAAACACTTTCTATAAATATTAAAATTTTTATTATTAATGTATTTAAAAATGTACATAGAAAAAAACTGGTCTATTGAATGATAAACTATATAAACTATTTCAATTACTTTTTTAATTGTATCAATAATTCCCTTTATCATAAATACAAATTTATAACAATTTATCGGTTTTCAATTATTTTCGTGTTGAATCAATTAATAATTAATTAAATATAAATAAAAATAAGTGATTATATGAATAATTGAAAATAATTTGTTATAATATGTTGAATTTTAATTAATAAAATATTTAAATATGTAATATTAGTAATTGAAATTGAATTTAAGATTTTTGTATAAAAAAATGTAATTTAATTTCATAAAATACTTTGATTTTGAACAATTTATTAAAAAAATGAACAATTTAAAATTTTTGTTAATGATTTAATTGAAATTGTTTTAAAAATTTGTATTTAAAAGATAATATGGTCTACTAAAGGATTTTTCAAATAATAAAATTTATTCCAATTACTTATTTAATTGTATTAATTATTCAAATGAACGAAATTTAAATTTTCTGATGTCTGTCCAAAAATTTAAACAATTTATCAATTTTATTAATTTTTTCAATTGTATTATTTTAACAATTTAATTAAATATAGATAAAAATAGTTAAATATAGATGCAAATAAATTATTATTGATTTATATATAATACAATTTTTTATAATAGGTCGGCTTTTAATTAATATTGTAATTAAATATGTATTATTTTTAATTGAAATTTGTTTTTAGGTTAAAATTTAATTTTTTAGAATTTTTTGATTTGCAGTTATTTATTCAATCATAAAAGGGAATCAATTTAAAATTCTAATTAATAATTCAAAATATTTTTAAAAAAAAAATTTTTCTATGCAATTTAAACTAAGATTTTATTTTACTCGAAAAATTAAAAAAAAATGTTAATGCTTTATCAAACATAAAATCTATTCCAATTATATTATTAATTGTTTAATTATTCAAATGGGCAAAATTAAAATTTTCAAATATTTTTACTAAAAATAAAATACTTTATATGTTTCTAATCATTTTTCTAATTGTATTAATTAACAAATTAATTAAATATAGATGCAAATAAATTATTATTGTTTTATATATAATATAATTTTTGTAATAAGTCGGCTTTTAATTAATATTGTAATTAAATATGTATTATATGTGATTGAAATTTGATTTTAAATCTTTAGGTATACTTTGATTTTGAGTATTTTATTTAAATTATTAATCAATTTAAAATTCTGATTAATAATTTAATTGAAGTTTCTTTTTCGAAAATATTTTTTTTCTGTGTATTTAAATTAAGATTTGCTTTTACACATAAAAATTATTAACTTTTAATTGACTTAACAAACAAAAAAACTATAACTTTTTAATTATATCAATTATTCGCTGCATCAAAATATTTAATATAATTTTATTAAAAATAAAACAATTTATTGGTTTAAAATTATTATTCTTTTTATAAAAATTAATTAATAAATTAAATATAAATTCAAATTATACCCAGAAAATATATGGTCCATTAACCGATTTATCACAGATAAAATTATTTCAATTACTTTTTTAATTGTATCAATTATTAAATTTATCAAAATTTAAATTTTCTAATATTTCTTTCTAAAAAAAAAAAAAAAAAAAAACAAAAAACATTTTATCGGTTTTCAATTATTTTTTTAATTGTATTAGTTAATGAATTAATCAAATATAAATAAAAATAAATGATAATTTGAATATAAATTTCATAGGTTGAGTTTTTAATAAATAAAATCATTGAATATGAATTATTCGTAATTGAAATTTTAATATAAAATTTTCTATGTATAATTTAAATTTTATTTGTTACTTTGTATAAGAATAATTTTTCTAATTAGAAAAATATTTGCAATGGCTATAAAATTCTGATTAATAATTTAATTTAAATTAATTTGGAAAATATTTTTTTTCTAAGTTTTGAAAAATTTTCCAAATATTTGGATAAAATTTAATTGAATAATTTAATATAGATTGTTAATAGAGGAAATTTTAATAAAGAAAATAATTTATTTCTATCTGTTCTGTATAAATTTTTAATTTAGATTTAGATCATTTTTATTTTGAGTAATTTATTTAATTATAAAAATATTTGAAATTATTTTAAAATTTCGATTAATATTTTAATTGATTTTTTTTCTTTAGAAAAAATGATTATCGTATTTCACAGTTGTTTTATTTTGCATTAAAATTTAATAAATTTATTAAGTAAAAATAAAATAAAAAGTAATATTTATCTATAATTTTATTTCCTTTTGAAATTTTTAATTCATTCAATCATCCACCTGATTGATTTAATTAATTTTTTTTATTAATTGGAAATATTTTTCTAATTTTACAGTTGTTTCATTTTGCATTAAAATTTAATAAAATTATTTAAGTAAAAATAAAATAAAAAGGAATTTTGAAATATAATTTTATTCCCTTTAGATATTATTAATTCATTCAATGTTCAACTTAATTGATTTAATTAATTGGAAATATTTTTCTGTTTTTACAGTTTTTAGAAATTGATATAAACATTTTGGTCAGAGGAGCAAAATTTAAACAAGTATTTAATTGAATTTATTAATTTCTAATCTATTTATTGAATAACTTCCAAAAAATTACATTCATTCACTTCGTTATACTTATGAGATGGTAAAATATATTTTTTTGGGTGATCCCTTATTAACCATCAAAAACAGGAACTAAAATAAAGCTGAAAAAGTAATAAAAGCTTTTGTTTTCATTTAAAGGAAGTATTCATTTTTAGAAAGCTCTTGATTGTTTTTTTGCTGGAGTTCTTAATGTTTTTACACATTTGAGTAAAATTTTTATTTTTAATAATTCCCCTATTAATTTAATTCTAAATAATTTAAGATTCTAATCACTACATTATGCCACCTCTACTAAACTGTAAATTTTCATTTCCAATTGTAACCAATACATTTTATTAATATTTTATTTATTTCTTTTTTTTTGTGTCTATTTATTATATCCGGAATAAGAATTGTGTGTGAGTTCTTTTATTTTTTTTCTTTTGGTTTTGTATGTCTACAATTATGTCTGCCAAATAATAATTAATTTGATATTAATAACAAAACAAAAGACTTAAGACACAAACATGTAATATATTTGATAAAGAACAAACGCAACCCACGTAGTTAATGAAATTATCACAATATTTTTAAAAGAAAAATAATAAAGAAAAAAAACTACAAAAAATGGGTATTAAGAAAACCCATTTAGACACCAATATTGATTGACATAAACACCAACTCTAAGGCACTTAAAATAAATCTGCAAAAATTGACAAAATACAACCATAAAAACTTATAACACTTAAGATATGAAAAAATATATATGTAATTTTATGAAGAAGCTAGACATCACTTGTACAAGGTTTTTTTTTTTCTTTTTGTTTTATAAAAACAAAAAACTCCCACAAAAAAAAGAAAAAGCAAAAAACGATTGGTAAATATAAATTGTTTAGACAAAGGCTTAGCTTTTTTGGTTTTCTTCTTTGGTAACTGATCTTTATTTTTTTTTTTTTTTGTTTTTTTACACTTAAAACTTAAAAAAGAAAAAA
>MINK01172272.1:0-13209 GCA_001735545.1 Phormia regina
CAAAAAACGTCAAAATGACGATAAATCGTCAAATCTGGCAACGGTGATTGTTGATATTATGATTTACTTGAGCAAAACATTTTAATCGTTGAATAAAAGTCGTCCAGACCTGTTCGTGGGAAGGCAAACATTAAAAATAAAAGAAAAGCAGTAAAATAATTTATTAAAAATATTGTGAAATCTTAATTCA
Source organism: Phormia regina (assembly GCA_001735545.1). Lineage (NCBI taxonomy): Eukaryota > Metazoa > Arthropoda > Insecta > Diptera > Calliphoridae > Phormia > Phormia regina. The sequence goes on from MINK01172272.1 coordinate 191, forward strand.
AGTTTTAAGTTTTAAACAAAGAATAAAGGAAAAACAAATAAGTAAAATAAAACTAATAAAATATAAAAGTATTTGTTAAAAGAAAAAAATACGAAAATTTCTCTTGAAAAAAAAAAAACGAAAAAGCAAACTACGCAATTTGTTAATTATTTTACATGGAATAAAGAATTTTTATAATTTTAGTTTTCAATAAAATATAAAGTGTTAATAGTAAAAAAAGAAGCAATAAAAGTTTATTTTTATTTGTAATAAATTTTCCAAAATTTTTTTCAACAAAATGTCTGCTACTCCACCAAAAATGAATGAAGATTTGCTGGGCGGTAAGTTATTTAGTATGTACTACAATATTTTTGTATTTAAAAATGTTTATATAAAATTTATGTCTTTATTTCTCTTAAATTTTTAAGTATTTTTGGAAATATTTTCTTTAGCTGTAAAATAATATTGAAAAAAGAAGTCAGCCATATTTGTTTTTTTTTTATTCTCCTTTTTTTTGCAGCTGGCTTTGTTTACAATGCCAGCTTTTGTTTTCTTCTTCATTGATCTTGTTGTTGGTGTTACTTTGTTTTTTGCTTGAAATATTCTTTTGTTTTGCTATGGTTATTTTATATTAGTATATTTGTTTGTGTGTTTAACAGTGTGTATACTTGTTTTCATTGTTTTTGTTGTTTTATGGTATTTTGAAAATGTCTTCTTATTTTTATTTGTTTCTACTTTTTTTCTCTGAGTAAGCTTTGTTTTTGTTATTCTTTTTTGGATTAAGTTTTCTTAATATAAAAAATATGAAAACAAATAAAGCAAAAACAAGTCCATTAAAAAAAAAAACACAATAACGTATGTTTGTGTTGGTGTAATATATACTATATATGTCAAAATCAGTTATCATACGATTTATTAAAAAAGGTTACCAACTTGTTTGTAATATAAATATTCTGTTAATTAGCCGGTTTTATATTTTTTCCAATATTTACAAATGATAATTGGCGCATGTTTTTAGCTCCAAAATTTTCAACCCCTTTTTGTTTTTTGTGCATTAGGGTAACAAGGCAATAATTTTTACGTACCAAACGTCACGTACTCAAAAATTGGCTTCCCCTCGTTTTCAACATGCCATAATGGTTTTTATAAATTAAATATAATATTTAATATTAAAAAGTTTTTTTTCTTTTTTTTTAATTTATGTATAAAATTAATAGACCCTAACGTTTATTCAATAAAGACTAAAAATAAAAAAGTCAGTTTGAGTTTTTTTTTTACTAATTCCGTTTAACATGTTATTTTTTATTCCAAACTTCTGCGCATTATTTTATTTGTAATCACAATCATGTATCTTAAAATAGCAACAAGCATGTTTTTTTTTGTCTTTCTCTCTTTTATTTTGTTTACATTTTATTTTATTATTGTTTTAATTTGTAGGCTTTTTTTAAATACTACTAAAATGTATTTGACGTCACTAGATAACAAAGAAGTTCAACAGAAAAAAATATCTTTGTTTTCCTTACATTTTTCCAGACAAAAACATACCTAAAATTGCGTCTTTAACTTAAAGAGAATTCATTTTTTTTTAAATTTAAAATAAATATTGCAATGCATTACTAATTGTTTGTATAAACTAAGAACTATTAAATACAAAATGCGGTTAATGACTTTATAAATAAGAAATAAATTCATTAAAGTCAAAAAATATCGTTTAGTATTTTCTATGATATTTTTTAATTAAATTTTGTTTTTCTTCATTTTTTTATTTATTTTATTAAAAACTCTTCACTAACTTTACTTAATATAGAAAATTTTAGTGTACGTGATTTTGCTCTGAAACACCACTTAGTCATCATTTTTTTTTATTTTATTTACATTGTTCTATTGTTGTTTATTATTTTTTAATTTAATAAATTTTTAAATTTCATTGCAGTTTTTTTTTTTTTTTAATTGTTGCTTTATTTTTTCTTATATATCTATTTTGCCATATTAGATTTTTAAATTGAGTTTTTCGTTCTTATTATAATTTAAAATACTAAATACTAAATATTACAGAAATAAATGAATAAATAAAGAATTTTTTATTGTTTTTAAATAAAAGAATTATGGTATTATTTATTTTTTTCACATCGTTATTTATACAAATTGTCTTAACATTTTTTTGCCAAAAAAATCGCTGGTTAAATACGATTTTAGCGATTTTTCCTTATTTTTTTTATCTTGCTAAATAAATAGAAAGATTGAGATTGCTAATGAAATAGGAATTGCTTATGAAATATGTATTTCTATTAAAGTTACGTTTTTTTACGGTAGTAACAGACTTTCGTTATGTTAAATAAAATAAACTGTTTATGGACTATAAAATTAAAAAAAAAAAAATATTGATGATAACACATCGAATTTTTGAGTTATATATTTATGATATTAATTATTCTATTTGTATTCAATTTTTGTAATAAATTTAAACTTTTTCTTTAATACATTTTCATTTTAATACATAATATAACTACAGAAGTTATAATCACTAGAAATTATGTTCTCAATTTCATTTACCCTGAAAAGTCAGTCACATATCAAACAAAATAAAATTTAAAAAAAAAATCAAAACAATACATCAAAAATAAAAAAGTTTTCTTAAAATGAAAAAAAGAAATTGTATGTGAATATAATTGTATACAAATTTGTAAATTTAATTTATTTAAAAGCTAATATTAACATAATTTTTCGTGTTCAATTTCTTAAAAGCGAGTTCTGCTGCTGATGGAATTATTTATTTTTGCAAAAAATTTCATAAACAATTCTTTCTACTTTACTGTTATTTCTAATTTGTTTACTTTCGTTTTTAAATTTTCTGACTTTTCAAGAATTTTTAATGACAACTCTCCCAAATGATTCTACCTTCTATAGTTCTATCATGATTTTAATTTATATATTTATTTATTATTATTTTTTTCTTTTTTTTTTTTGAATTATGATTTTGTCAATTTAAATACAAAAACAATTTTTTTACCTAACTTTAACTTGTTGCTAAGAAATATTTCTTAAATGTTTTATTTTTTCTATTTCCTTCCTTCCTTTGAAAACCTGTTGTTTTTCTTAAATTTCATGTCATTTTGGAATTTTCCTTTTTTCTTTGTATTATTTTTTAACAGGTACTCACTATGAATTTCCGACAAAACAAAAACATCCCTTTAATTTCTTTATTTTGAAAGGCGACTTCAAGTGTATTTGATGTCACGTATCTATATAACAAATATAGTTTGTCACGCTCCTTTTTAAGTCACTACACCACAGGGTTTGTGTAATTTAAAACTCTAAATATTAATATTTATTTTGGGTTTTTTGTTTACTCTAAAAAGTGTTTATTTTAAGAATTCAATTGAAGAAAATCTAAAGCAGGTAGTTTTTACCAAAGTAATTGTAAATGTTTTCAAGGATTTCCCTAATCATAAAACAAGTTAATTTTTATTTATTTTGTAACATAAATAACATTATTTATAACTAAAGTTGAAAAGTTATTACAAGGTCATTTGAAAATATATAGGTTTTTATTATTAAAGGTAAATAATTGTTAAATTCTTTAAGTTAATGACTCATTATACAATAAAGTTTATTTAAAAATAATTTCACATTCTGTAATAAATTTTGTTATTGTAATAGTTTTACGACTTTTCAAACGTCACCAAAGTATAATTATAAATAACTTTTACAAATAAACTATTATTTCCATTGTTTTTAAATTTTAATATTTTTATAAATATATTTAATGTTATTTAATATAATTTATCAAATATCAAATATATACTTTATAGTCTTTTAGTTTTATATAAAATAAATATTCCATTTTAATTAAAATTATTTCCATGTGGTTTATTGAGAATTTTCTTATCACAATTTTTTTTTTTGTTCTCTGCTATTTTATTAGCAATTTTTTGTAATTATTTATTATTTACGTTTGTCTCGCTTTCGTCGTAGACAAATTATCTATTCAATTTATTTTCTTCATAATTGAGGTTAGACACGTTTTTCTATTGTATTGTATTGTATTGTATGCTTTTCAGAAAATATGCATTTTACTAATTACAGTAATAGAATAAAAGTATAAATTCGTATATATTTTTAATGAAGATAAGAAATCATAATTTTTTTATTTAAATAATTTAATAAAATTAGCATAAAGTAAACAACTTTTTATAATTAAATTAAAATTTTTATATTTATTGCTTGTGAAAACCTAAATGTTTATTCAAATTTTGTAATTTTTTTTTTTAAATTTTTTTCTTAAATATTTTAAAGAATTCTTTAAAAATTGTTACATAATAATATAATAAATGTTAAATCTTTATTTTATATTTCATATAGATTTTTAAAAAAATTTTTGAGAAATTTTAAAATAAAAGTTTAAAAATGTTTTTTTTTTTTAACTTACCAATTGTAAAAAAGTGAAAAATTGAAATTTTAAAAAATATCATTAGACTAAAAAAAAAATTACGGCCGTATTCAAAAACTATTTTTTCATAAAAAATTTAAAATAGAATTATTTGAATTTTTTATTTATTTAACACTTTTTCGAATCATCTCTATTTAATATTTTTTCTCTTACTGTAGCTATTTTAAATAATCACGTTTTTATGCATATTTTATTTGTTGTAAATTTTTTACACTCAATCAAACATAATAAATTTTATACTTATTTTAAATAAAATTATAGTTTTTCTATCTTTATTGCATTTAATATGTCTAGGAAGAGTAATAAAAAAAATTTACAATAATAACAAAAACACGTGTAATTAGAAAATAAAACAAAAACAAACACATTTTATTTAGTAAATAAAGGAAAGTATTAGCAAATTCTCTGTAATACGTGATAAAAAACATGAAAACTTTTACAATATTAAAAAATTTTATTTAACTTTTTTAAACAAAAATCTGTTTTTCATCACTTAGCTTTTCAAACAAATAAATGAAAACAAGATTTTACAAATAAGGATGGATTGATTTGATGGAAACATTATTTTCTTAAAGTTAATTATAAAAAAATGTTTATAAGTATTAGTGTTTTCTTTATGAAAAAAATCTCTCATAGTATTTTATCTAATGAATAATTTTTTTTCATTCAGAGAAAAAAATAACTACAAATATATATACATATGTATGTACATATATTTGTTTAGATTTGCCGCGTCACAGTTCAGTTTATAAGTGTTTTTGGAAGCAATTGTATTAATATGGTGTTTTTTGTTGTTTCTTTTTTTCTTTTTATTTATTTTTTAAGCGTACATTAAACTTATCTATACCACTGTTTTATTTATTTATTTATTTTGAACGAGTAAAAAACTCAGTACATTTATGGTTCCCTATATAAATGTTGTCTGTATTATAAATAAAAAAAAAAAAATAATAATAATAATAAATATTGCGACGCAGTATTGTTATTTTTTCTCAAACACTAATATTTATTTTGTTGAGACCGCTGTTTGGAAAGGCAGACATAAAGACTATTGACACCATTTCTTTTATAGTTTAAACATATTTTGTTTTGTTTTTTATGTTTGCTTTAAAATTGTTAAATAAATACATTAATATTATTAAATTTAAAGAAGTTTATTTCTTCTTTAAAAATTTAACATATGGTATTTATAAAAAAAAAACAAAATATTAATCGTAATGTGGGAAAGTTTTATATTTACATAAAATAAAATGTATAAACCTTAAAAATATAAAATACCCATAATTTATCAATTTTTAAGACATCATTTCTGTTTTATTTAAAAACATTTGGTAACTCTTTAATTGCCTACGTGTAAATATATGTTTGTTTTTATTACTTTCTGTTACTCCTTCTGTTTGATAAAAACAGCTACCTCGCACTCATTCCCTTTTTCATAATACCTCTCTCTCTCTCTTTAGTAACAATCTTTCTTTCTCTTGTAACAAAATTTGTTATCATTATTGTTTACCTATTTGATAACTGTAATTTTTGTGGTTAATTGATAACTACATTAATGGAGGAGGTGTTTTGTTTACATTAAAGCAAAAAAAAACTGTATTGTTTTTGTTTTTTTGTTTTATTATTTAGAGATATCAGTAAATTATGTTACTTCAAACTACGATAAGAGCTAAGTTTTGGGTATTTAGTTTTTTTTTTAGCAGCACGCGTTTAACCTAGTCAAAATTTTTAATTATATATTTTTTCGGTTTGTTTATATTTATTTTTATTTTGGGTTTTTGTTAACCTTATCTTTTTTCGTTTTATGCTCTTTTTTTGTTATCAAATATATGCCAAACGTATTGATTAATCAAAATAACCTTGTATGGGTAAGCAAAGAAAATTAAAACAAGTTTAATTAGGAATTTATATGAAATAAAAACAAAATAAATAAATAAATATAAACGAAATTATTTAAAACATAAATTAACCCTTTAACAAAACAAAATATCATTATTTTATTACTTGTTTTTTTTTTTAATATTTAGTTATTATGTTACCTATACCATAATAACTAAAATTATTTCTTAAATATCAAGCAAAAATATAATAAAATTATTTATATTTTTTTAAAATCATACTTCCTGATTTTTATAATTTGCACAGAATTTCAATTTCTTATTATAATATTTTTAATTTTATAGTAAGTTTCCTAAATTAATATATATTGCAGTTTAACATTAATTTTATTTAATTTATATATAAGTGTGTTTTTTATAATATTACAAAATATTTTATTTTTATTTGTAAGGGATTTATAAGCATTTAGTGTATTAAAAAAACTTGGCAGTCATTGTCTAAATATGCGCATTTTTCGTATTATTAAGAGTATAAATATAATAAATTTTTATTTATCTCTTTCTCTCATTACATTACGTACGCTCTGTGACGCATTTAATTTTTTTTATACGTTACTTTAGCTATTTTTATAGAAAAATTAACAACAAAACTAAATAGAAAATGCAAATAGAAATGCGAAAGCAAATTAACAACAAATAAAATAAATCATATGTTAAATAATTTTGTTGTGGTAAATATTAAATTGTATTTGATATGGTGGAGGGGGGTGAAAATTTAAAACATTTAAAAATACAGAAAATATTGAAATTTTACTTAGACTATACTATAAACAATATCTATAGGCTATAGACTAAACTACTAACTAAAGAAACTAAAGACTAAACTATATACTAGACTATAAACTACTCTACAGACTATATTATAAACTACATACTAGATTATATACTAGACCGCAGAGTAGACTTTATACAAAACTAAACGAAAGAACGATATAATGCAGTAAGCTATAGTCTTCACTACAATGTCGACTACGTATAATAGTATGGCTAAAATATGAATAATAAACTTGACTACACTTTTTGATAGACTAGTTTATAAACTAAACTTTAGACTATAAATTACTTTTGTTTATATAATTTTAAATCATTGTTTATGCATTTTGCCATGAGATTTTATTTAATTTAATATGCAATTATTATAAATGTGTTTCTTTTTTCCTTATAAAAACTAAAAACTAAAAAATATAGAGTACATATATATTTACTAAGTACTTGTAAAACAAACAAAAAGTCAAATAAAGCAGCTTTAAAAGAAACTATCAAGGGAGCTGCTATATAAATAATAAAAAAAAAAAAAAAACAAAAGCCTTACATTTATATAACAATGACTGACTACATGTGTTATGTGCATGGCCATGGTAAATTTGACTGCAACAAATTGCAATTAAATTACACACAGCAATATTGTAACATAACAGATGTCTTTCTTTTGGGGGACTGGAACACAAATAATTAAATTTATTGTTAAAACAGCAAAAAAATTAAATAAATGAAGTATTTAAAGAAAAAAATTAAATTGAAATGCTTAAATAAGGAAATAGAGTTCAAAATTACTTACGGCCGTATCTATAACGGAAAAATAGGCACTGTGTATAAATCACATACAACGATCTGCTAACTAGCAGACCGATTAAGCTTAGCCGAGACTTAGCCAAGAGTTTATTTATAATGCATCTTTATTTGTCAATAAATCGTTTGAAAATCAACTCTGAAAAATGTGATGCATTGCCAACAATTTACAAAAAATCAACTCTGATGTATTTGTTGACATTTCTATTTAAGTTTTTTTCCCTTAAATTGTAAAATATTTCAAGTCTAATTGGTTAAGAGTTTGCATAATTTTTAAATAATTTATTTATTTTTTTCCCACAAAAAAATACTTTTATAATATGTTTAACGTTTATTTACAAATTTACTATGACACAAAACAGCTGTTAAGGACTTAGCATGCATTTAGCGAGTGGATAAGAAATACATTTTAAATAACTCGTATGTACTCGGCTGATAAAGACTAATTTCTCGATTGACAATTAAAAAAAAATTGTTGTTTTTTAAACAAAAATGTGTTTTTATTTTCTTTAGACAACAACAAAATATATTTGACAATCGACTTAGGTTTTGACAATTACTCTCGTCTCTTGTTACTCTTTGTTTATAACATCTTTAGTTATTTTTTATAATTCTAAATATAATTATAAATATATAAACATTTGTAATTATAAATGTAAACTTTTAAATTTTAAAATGCTACGTGACGTTTCTAATGACTTTTTATGGTTTCAATTTTTTATTCTTTATTTTTTTAATATAAAATAAAATTCTTTTTATATTTTTTAATTTATTATTAATTTTTAAAATGTCATTTAAAGCAGTTGATAAATTAATTGTACATATCTGTCATATTTAGGTCAAATATTTATTAAAAATGTTTTTTAACTTTTTTAAAAACAACGTGAATTTTTATAAATAAGCTATAAAAATATTTAATTAAATACATATTAATTTTTAATTATTTATATTATAAATTGTTTACAAAAGTTATTTTTATAATTTAGGTAATTTTTTGTTTGTTTTTGGCACTGCATAGAGCAATATTTTGAGAGAAATTAACTTAACGTGATGAAAAGTAGATACATTACAATTTGAAATATAAAAATACAAAAAATAATATAAATATTAAAAATAAATTTATATTAAAAATAAATTTATATTAAATACCTATAACTAGTTTATAATCTATAAAAATTGTTTACTTTGTGGTAAACGCATTAAGATAATTAATTATATATGAACATGTTCATAATAAATACTTTTCCATAATAAATACTTTTCCGGTGTAAACACCTAATACTTTTTTATAAAATATTTATGTCTGAATATTGTCAGCCATAATTTAGAAAGAAAAATAAATAGTATATCCGGTTTAATATTAATATTACAGTATTTTTTGTAAAAGGTTTTTGGTTTGGATTGGACTTAAGATTAAAGTATAAACTATATTACTATCGATTAAAATATATGTAAGACTTTAGGATTATACTTTAAACTGGTTATAGAATAAAATATAGTTTAGACTATAGTCTATACTATAGACGTCACTATAGACTAGACTATAGACGACAATTTAGAATATAGACTATAAATTGTAGTCGGCAATATAGACATGACTATTGACTAGATTATAGACGACAATATAGATTATAGACGACACAACGATACAATAGACTAGACTATAGACGACACTATAGGTTAGACTATAGTCGACGCAATATACTACACTGTATTCGATACAATAGATTACACTATAGTCATTACATTAGACTAGACTATATTCGACACTGTAGACTAGACTACAATCGACATTATAGACCAGAATATAGTTAACACAATAACCAGCAAATACTTCCATTGCTAAATAATGAGTTAAAATGTTAATATAATAACACACTTTAGAAACTAAACTTATTATTTTAATACGGTGATGTCATAAGAGCTAACTAGTTACTTTATATGCTTCCAAAAATGGTCTTAAATTACTCCAATTACTCCAATATAAATTCATATTAATCGGCTCAATAGTGACACAACTAGTTACATGCAATGCAAAAAAAAAAAAAACTGTTGACACAAAACAACTTCTATGTATTGCAGGCGTCATGTCGATGTTGGCGTTGCATTGAAAAGCATGTTCTCCGGTAACTATATGTCATTACCAAATTTTTGCTGGGGTAGATTAAGCCAAACACTATAATGTCTTCAGATAAGACTATGGATTAAACTGTTAACTACTGATTAGTAAATAGACAGAGTTTATTAAATTAGTAAATAGGTTTAGTTATTATTTTTTTATTTTTTTTATCTTTCTAATATAAACGCCCCCTTCTTTTAATATCTTTTAAATAACAATAGCATTTTTCATATATATAAATCTTTCATTATTTAAATACTTTTATACTATATTATCTTTTGTTTTACAATTTTATGAATGAATTGTTTGTTTATGACGGATAATGTGTTCAGAAAAAAAAATCTACGTTACAATTGAAAATAACAACAACAATAAAAGCAACAGGAAATGGAAATTATATTTTTGAAAATAAAGAAAACTGGCTGATTTTATTTTACGTTTTATCGAAATTATTATAGGAATAATATATACTATATATATATATTTTTTATTAATATTCTTTACATTTTTGTTTTGCTTTCTCCCTACAAGTCATGGCCATTTAACATTAATATTCTAAATGATAAAATTATTAATAATTTTTGTGAATTTGTTGTGTGTTGATTAACAAAGAAAGTGTTTTTTTTTATTTGATTTTTTTTTAATTTACTTTTTGCGTCGTCGTTCAGTTATAAGAGAGTTATAATATTTAAAAATATTTTCACACATTTTTTTAAGAAATTAATAATAAACAAAGCAGATAAACAAATTGTTATTTTAAGAGGGTGGGCATATAAGAAAAAAAAACTGCAAACAAGACAAGACAAAGATAAAAAAGGACTTTGACACTAGCGTCATCCTTTTTTTATGGTGTTAAGAACGTGGGTAGTGGTGATATTAACTCTTTGGTGCTTTTTATTTGCTTTTTGTATGCTACACCTTAAGTTAAAGAAGAATTTGTTACAACTAAATGAAAGAATAAAATATGATTATAAAAATTGGATATAAAGGATTATAAGGAATTGTTTAAAATTGTTCAAACAATTTTGAACAATTTATTTAATTAGAAAATTGTATATTTTCTTAAAAAAAAAAGGTTTAACTTTTATTGCACTATACAATATTTTCTATAGAAAATTTGTATTAAAATTGTTTTCTGTTTTAAATTATATATCTTCGAGGCGTATAGCTTATAGAATTCGTTTTTGCTTTTATTTTTTTGTTTTTAATAATTATATATATATATATATATATATTTTAATAGCCTTATATAATATGTATATGTGTGTGTAATTATATTCAAGGTATATGACCGTTAAATAACTTTTTTATCAGTACATTTTTGTTAATATTAATATAAATACTTTATTTTTTATTATTTTTAAGGCACAAGAAAAATGTTTATTGATTTCACTTTTTATAATTTTATTCCATATTTTCAGAATCTTGGATTGAATTGAGTACAGCTGCAACAATGGCTGGTGTTAAGAGTCCAGATAGAATTACACCATTGCCTTTTGCAAATGGTGAAGAATATCTACGCTTGTTGAGAGAAGCACAAAGAGAATCGAATCAATCAAGTCGTGTGGTATCCTTAGCCAGCTCCAGACGTGATACACCCAGAGACAGGTAAATTTTTCATAAAAATCAAATAGAAAATTAAATGTGTAATGCATTTTTTGCTAATAAAGCAGGAATTAAAAGAAAAAAAAAATGAAATTTTTTTTAAATATAATCATTTTCATTAAGAAATTTTATTATTTTCCTTTTAATAGTAGCTCCATTGTACTTTATTCCTTTTAACATTTTTTTTTAATATATTAACATTTTTTGTTCTCTTGTACCAGTCCCAAATCTCCTCCCAATAGTCCAAATACCGAATTATGCGCCGAGGATGAATTAAAAAATGTTTATATTAATTATTGGAATAAGACTGGTGAGACCCAAAAAGACACCGATTGGTTAGATGAATGGAATAGTCGACCAGATCAACAACCACCAAAGTAAGTTGTTGTTTTATTTATAAAATTGTATCTAATATCTTGAGCATTTTTTTGTTGTATTTTTTTTAGAGATTGGAAATTTGAACATCCACAAAATCAACAGAAAAAGAAAACAGCTGGTTATTCCATACGTTTGACTAGAGTGGGCAAGAACTCATTGTTTTCTCGCGAAATTTTATATTCCCTAATATTATCGAATGTTTTGTCATTGTTATTGGGAGCTGGTTTAGGGTAAGTTGACACAATTTATTGAACAAATTTTTTGTTTAAATGAAATTTACTGTTTTGGAAAAAAAGGCTTACTTTTATTTAAATAAAATATTTCTAAATAAAAAACTATGTATATCCGACAGAACGCAAAATATCAGCCCGACAAACCTAAAAATAGCTAAATTTATATAGAGAATACGAGAATTTTTTAATTTTTTCTAAACAAATATTGCTTCCGGGTAAAAACGGCACAAAATATGTCCGTTAATATTTCCTTTAGTTAATTTTTTTTATTTAATCTTAGTAAAATTTTTTGTTTATTTATAATGTCTAAAGAAAATTTTTAATATTTTTCCTTTTTTCAAATTTTTAGGTTATGGCTTAGCAAACGTGGTATTCTATTTACACGAGTGGTTATCGACTGAAGTGTTTACTCTCTTTATCTGTCTCCATCATTCTTGTTCTTCTAAACGATCTATTTATAAAGTGTGATTTATAAAAAAAAAAAACCTATTTTTCTTTTTATACATAAACATAACCTATAAAAAAAAACGATATAACATTTTTTTAAGCTTTCAAAATATTTTATATTACTTTTTTTTATAAAAATTAACATTAAAAAAATATGGGCTCAGGTTGAAAAAACAAACAACATAATTATTAAAAAATTGAATTCCTTTTTTTTCACTTAATTAAAAAAAGAAAACATTTTTCATTATCATATTATAAAACAAAAATCATACATTTCATAATTTAACATTTTCACAAAAATTTGCACTTTTTTGAAAAAAAAAAAAAAAAAAAAAAAAAAA
>MINK01172273.1:0-34929 GCA_001735545.1 Phormia regina
GTGTAAACTGCTTAATTTTACAAATCTTGACTAATTTCGAGAACTAGGGTCAATTCAAAAATACTAGATAAGAGACTGTATTTGAATTGAATACTTTTTATTTTATTCTAATACCCTTCTCTTTAGATTTAGTAACAAAGAATGTTACTGGTTTCATTCATGCCCCCAATAGATAAAACTCAGTCCTTAGTATATAAATAAAATGTCAATAGTTTTCAAAAAAAAAAAAAAAAAAAACCTTCACTGAAATACTTCATTTAGTATTTGTCCCAATTGCAAGTTTTGTCCCACATTTCCCATAAACACTAAAAACAGGCAAGCTGCAAATAAAATAATTGAATCTTATATATAAAAACAAACTATAAACATTAAACAAGAACTAAAAGTCAGTACTTAAAACCAGATGATATCTCACACCAATACCAATATCAGTGACAATATCAAAAGACATTATCAAAAAACCCAACCATACTATTAAAAGCTAGGACAAAAACATATATAAACACTTATATGTATATGTGTATGTGTATATGAGTTTATACAAGTCAGACAATTTAAACTTAACGCTTCTTTAAATAGCGACAATTGCTTACAAATGCTATAGTTTATATTATTGTCCGTGTTATTCTTTCATTAAACTCTGCTCAATTAGCAAAATTTCAGTCCTACTAAATCCTTTATCATTTAACAACATTTTTTTCATTTATTTTAAGTCATTTTTCGTGGTAACATACAAAACAAAAAAGTTGTTATTTTAAAGAGTCTAGAAAATGATATTGTCTGTATGACCATTTTTCTGATTGTCTGTCCATTCGTGCGTCCGTCCGTCCGACCGTCTGTCCTGTTTGTTCATTTGTCTGTAAATAGTCTAGTATTTGTTTTGGTTTGTTTAAATGTATATTTGATTGCCTTGATGTCGCTTTACAACTTGAAAAATTCCTTTGATCTTGTGATATTTTTTTTACAAAGAAGATGAAAAAAAAAAAAAAATAAAATAAAAATAAAATAGTAGAAAAATTAAAGGTTCAATTTAAATGCTGTTAATGTTTAAATGCCAAGACAAAAGGAAAAAATACAACAACAACAAAATGTCTGTAAATAAAACACATACTAGTACTAAGTAGAGGCGGTTATATTTATCTTTAAGTCAAGGGTTTAAAAACTACAAAAAATCTTTTTGTTCAAGAAATTTTATTTATTTTTACTTTTGTACTTGTATTTTTTCTTTTGGTACTATTTGTTGCTTTAGCAATCAGTTTGTTAAATGGAATGTAAAGATTATGTGTAATAATTGGAATTTAAAAATAATAAAAATTTAAGAAAAAAAAAAAATGGGTTACTTATTTAAGGTTTAATGATAAATTACGTTTTGAAAATTATTTAAAGGATTTACTTTAATTTTAAGAAAATATTAAATTAAATAAAGTAATAAAAAATTTAAGAGCCTGAGTAGTAAACATTTATTTAAAAAAAAATTTAAGAACTTAAATCTAGAATTATTAATGGAAACCTTTGAAAGGTTAATAAAATATGTATGTAATTAAATTTTAACGGCCTAATTTATAATAAAATTGTCAAATTTATAAAAGCTTTACAAACAAATTTGTTTAATTAATAGTTTATAAATTTTAAAATCATTTAAATTCATTTAATTATATTGTTATAAATTTTAATAAGTTCTTTATTATATATTAAATAAAAGTTTTGATTTTTTTTTTGGTCTCCTTTTAAATCCTTTCCATAAACCTTTTGCTATTAATCTTATTAAAATGTAGTCTTCTCTTTTAAAAAAGGCAAATTGGTCAATTAAATTTTTCTTAGTCTTATATTTCATTTTCTATCTTACCTTCTTAATAAATTTTAAATGCATTTGTGTTATTTTCTTTAGATTAGATTTAAAGTTGCACTTGATTTCTTACCTGTAAAGATACAGAAAAATAAAAAAGGAATAACAATTAATTTGGTTTATATGTATTTGTGGTTTATGTAAAAAAGTAGAAAAATCACTGTATTTACTTATAACTAATGTATATATGTAAACAATGCTATGTTTTTGCAACATTGTTGCAGTTATCTTTTACCATTTGTTGTTTTTATTTTTAGTTTTTCCTTTTTTTCAAGATAATAAACTATAAAGTTAAAGTTAGCTCAAATCAGAACTAGAAATATTGTGTAAAAGCAGTATTACTATTAAAGGAGTTTTGTTGCTTAAGTCTTTTGTTTGTTGTTTATAAATTAAGTGACCAAAATATTATGCTAATTACTTTTTTGTAATGGGATATATTTTGGGTAATGTAAGTAAAATATATTCTACTTACAATCCTTAAGAAAAGGGAATAGGAGTTTTCGATTTTCTAATCTATACTCGTTTTTGGAAAAAAAACGAAAATTTGAATTAATATTTGAGTAATGGAAATATTAAATTACGATAAAATAATGTTATTACCATAGATTATAACTTAGATTTGACCTTAGTCGATTGAGAAAAGGCCAAATTTCATTGAAATCGAATACAATTTTAGTACGTGTGCCTTTTTGAGAATTTTTTTTACTTGAGTTTTTTAAGCTTCATATCTATGTCAATAATCTGTGGTAAATCCATTATAATGATCTAGTAAATGGATTAAGAATTATGGCTTGATTTATGGTTTCATGAAAAGTTTCAAAAACAGCTTAGTGCAACCGATAAAAAAAAAAATATTTTTATGCTTGAAAAAGACTTCAATGTTCAGAAGGATTAACATAATATAAATGTCAAATGAAAGCTAAGATATCCCGATATATAATAATATTTTTTATTTAAATGTGGCATATTTCTTAAGAAAATATGTTTCTAAAACAGTTTCTTTTTACTATTTATTTACAAGTACAAAAATATTTCTCATAAGTGAAGAAATTGTTGTGTGAATAAAGCTAAAGGCCAGCCAAGACAAAATTTCGTAACGAATTTTGCTTCAGGATATCGAATTTAATATCTAAAGGATTTCGAATTTTTATAGATGCAAATATTGATATTAATGGGATATAGATATTAGGTAAAAGATCAAAGTTTTGGCAATATAATGTATTTTAATTAAATATTTTGATAACAAAATTTAAGAAAATAGGATTTTAAAAATTTTATCCTAAAATAATTCTTATATTTTTTACTTTATTATACAATGTATAAAGAAGGATTTTACTTCATATTTTATTCTGTAATAATTAAATTATTATTTTTATTGTTTAGACTCATAGCTTTTATCTAATACCCATATTTGGTTGATAAAATGTTGGTAAATGTTTCATAGTTTTTTTTCTCAAATCTTCATATTTTTTAAAAATTTGAAGTCTTTTTAAGTTCTTTTAAGAAAAAAATTTATTTCCTGGAGCAACAATTTAGTATTTAGTTTATTAATTTACAAGCTCTAGTTTGATATGTGCTTTTATCGATTACAAAAAAAAAATGTTTTCAAAAATTTTTTGATCTGTCAAACGACTCATGATCATTTTCTCAGTCGATTTAACGATGTCCGTTCGTAAGTCCATCTGGTTATATGGGTGACTAACTGCCTGTGTCCTTGTAAATCTTAAGAACAAAGTATAGATCGCAATTTTAAAAGATAATTATAATTATTTTGGCACAAAGACAAATTATGTTCAGTATTTCTAACGAAATAGGGGTCTAACGATCATACATTTTAATAAAAGATGTTTTTTATAAGTATAAACCTTTTTTATCAAACTTCATGACGACCGTGCTTTAATAGTTTCCCACTTTAAAGTGTGTAAATCCTATACAAATTTTAGTGGCAATTTAATATTCGCCGTAAATAATTTTTTTGTAACTCTACATGACAGTGAACAATTTTATGCAGATCAGTTATTTTATTTACCATATATAGCATATTAGAGCCAACTTCGCCAACTCGCAAAAATGCATAAATACGTTATGTATTTTGTATTCGTAGATTTTATTTTACTCTTAATACAAATATCGGCCCATAATTGACCCCTTGTGGAATTTGGCTGTACATAGATCATGGTGTAGGGTACTATATGATCGGGATTGATCGATTGTTAGTTTTAAATTTTCATGTTGCTAATAATTTGAGATGTTTTTTAGTTTTATTTCTAGCAAATTATAAAAATGCAACAAGTTTATTTCTTAAGTCTTTTGTTTATTAAAAGTTAGATTTTTTTCGTGTTTAATTATCGAATGAAATTTTTAAACATCTTCAAAAGAATATTTTAAAAATTTATTTTTTTTTTTTTTTTTGTATTTATTACAAAACACGTCAACACTTTCAATTTAAAATAATTACGATTTTTCCTAAGGCTAAACATTAAATGCCATAATTTCTTGGACCACTACCTAACTATAATTTTCATTAACTCTATTAAAATAACAGAAAAAGTGTTACATGTTCATTAATTTAATTTAAAGTTAATAATATACTTTTTATATTTTTTTTTGTAAACTTTAAATTTAATTCAAAGTATTTTGTTATTTAAATTTTTCCCTGAAAAAAAGTTAGAAAACCAAATTCCTTATTATAAATTATGTTTAATAAATATATATAACTATTAAGAAATTCTAAAATATCTTACATAACCATAGAAGTTCCACATGAGTAATTTTAAATACTCCCTGGGATTTGAAATACTTTATAGAAAAGAAAAAGAAAACTAGCGGCATAAGAAATATTAAAAAGACTTTGAAGGTAAAAAATATATGTAAGAACTTATATAATTACTCATCATTATGAAAGAAGTTAAGTTACCAAAGAAAGAAAATATGGAAATAAAGAAAATAATGAAACCACACACACACACACGTAATGTTTTTGAAAAAAAGACCCACACAATATGTTTTTGCTAAGACCATCAATCATTAAGGTATGAAAAAAAGTACTTTTTTATTATTTTTTTTCTTATAAAAATTATTTTTAAGGAATTTTAATAATTAAAAAATAATGTTGTTTGTTATAACGGAAATAGTACCTTTTACATGATATGTATGTAAATATGGCCTTTTTTGCCTTTAGTTGGCATTCTTTTTAATAAAATTTTTATAAAAAAGAAAATAATAATATTTCTTTGTTAAATAATAATAATATTTCTTTCCAGAATATTAAATAATTATGCACATGTTTGGTTATTTTCAAAATGAAATCATTTTTATTTTGTATGTATGTAATAATTTTTTTTTTTTTTTTTCATTTATATATTCTAAGCTGTCGCCTGGCTTAATGTTAATAATTCTAATTTGTATGTTTAATGTAATGTGCATGGCAAAACTATACAAGAAATAAAAGAAAGAAGGTAAGATACAAAAAGACTAGTACAATGGTAAATAATATTTTTTTGTGTTCTTCGAAACTTCTTGGTTTTTCCGCCGGAAATCCATAAGAAAGAATTATGTACAAACTGTTACTTATACACAAAAATTTTGTAGTTAACTAAGGTAAGAATATTACAAAAATAGTTAAAACAAAGGAATAAGAAATTGTTCTTTTTCTTCTTTTGTTTGTTTTGTTGTTGTCTTTAACCACAATCTTATGTTTTTTCTTTATTATTTATGACTTTTGGTATGTCTTTTACATTTATATATTTATTATTATTATTATTTTTCCCCCTTTATAAAACTAAATGCTTTAAAATAAACCATGGTAGTAGACAAAAAAAGATACAAAACAATTTGTGTAAAATAATTATTTGTGCATTGATTGAATTAAAATCAATTTAACCAACTATTATGTAAAAACGTTAAGAAATGTTAACAAACTCCTTTTATGGTTACATTGGCGTGAATGTTGAAAATGTCATAAATATATGAATAAATAAATTTTATGCATAACATTTACTATAATAGATCTATGACTCATTTTGTTTATAGCCTTTAAAATGCTTAAATAATTTTAAACTCAATATAAAGTTGGTTTAATGTTTATGCAAAAATTATTTATTCATAATTATGTCTTTTTTGTGGTTTTTTAAAAGTGTTATTGAAAAAAATTAAATTAACATATCCTTTAAAAGGAAGTTTGTGTCTTAAGTCTTTCGTTTTATTAACATATAGTCGTAAATTTATGACGTAAAATTTATTTTTTGATTATTGTGGTAATTTGAGTAAATTATATAACCATATTAAACTTAAAAGAGTAATAAATTGTGGTGTTTAAAAAAATCCTAATAGAATTTTTAAAAATATATTTTTTTAATTTGAATTATAACGGTAAAGAGTGATGTAATTTAAGAAAAGATAAAAATATTTTTAAATTATGTAGGCGTTCAAAAAACAAATATCTAGAATATTTTTTCACTCATATTTGGAAAGTTATTTAAATCAAATTATGAGTAATTTTTTAATTGAATATCAGCATGGGAATGTTTGATTTAAGAAACCTTTTGTTATTATTTGAAAACTGTACAATATTATTTCTGTTTAATAAAAATTTTAAACATTTAATTATATAATTTTCTTGGTGCAAAATTTAAGATATTTAGACATCTGGATGGTTTTAAATTTTTAATACATTTGAGTTTAAAAGAAATTAATATTTTTTCTTAAACTTAAGTTCTACCTACAGCATTTTTAAAATGTTCTCTTAATTCAATTAAAATCAATTCAGAGTAGTTTTTCGTTGAATTTGGATAAACTGTGGCATTTAATACTAATTACAAAATATTTTTTTGAAATATTATTCTATAATTTTAAAAAGGTATTTTTAGAAATGCCTCAATAAAGTTAATATTCATATATTGACTTTAATAAAATATGACTTGTTTTATTACAAAATAAATTTTTCTTTGTGATGTAGTAATAAAATTATTAGTTTTAGACATTTTTTAATTTTTTGAATACTTTTTTTTAATTTTGTATAAATTTTGATTTTTCACAAAATACATTTAATATCTACATAATTGTGCCTCTCGAACGTATAGAGAATCTGAAAAAAATAAGCTACAAATCCTGTCTAGGAATTTATTTATGATAAAAGAAAGATTTTTCTTCCACACAGCAATTTTATGTCAAATATGATCATGTTATTACGAAGTTCAAAGCTCTAACAATTATTTTCTATGATTAACTCTAGTTCTTGAGATTCATCCGATTTGGTTTAATAAAGTATACAAAAAAATTGAATTTGTATTACCGCCAAGAGTTTAAGTGTCCCAAATTTGGACAAGAAAAAAATATTTTTTTTAATATAAGTTAAGAAAACTAAATTTAAATAATTTTTTGTTTCAAAAATTCATAAAAAATCGAAAACGATATAAAATACTTTAGTACCTCTTTAATCATATAGCTGAGTATGTTTTAAGTAAAAGAATTCACATGTTTTAAAAACAACATATCCAGTTCTATGGTAAAAAAGAAAACCCAGGAAAACTTGTATTAGTTCTACAACTAGTTCCAGAACCTATGAAAATAGCCTGTACTTGTTCTACTTTGGCGTTACGACTAATGATTTTAGTTTTCAATTGTCACATCCAGAAGTAGTTCTGAGGAAGTGTTAGCTAGCCAACACTCATTCTATGGAACGATTCAAGAACTAGTTTAGAACAAATTTTTTAATTGTTTATTGTAATGAAATTTGTGAAATTTTGTATACAAGTTCTTTTTAAACAGTTCTAGGAAGTCATTTGAGAACCATTAATTTATTCTCAGAAGTGATAATGAAGTAGAACTAGTTCTCTAAAACATTATTTCAAACTAATTTAGAATCACAAATAGATACTAGACCATTGGTTGTCATACCACTAGTTCTGAGAATGTTATTAAAGAATCTGAAGTGGTTCTGTTTACACCAGTTCTAGAACTAATTATTTTAGAATATATTCCAAATTTCTTCCAGGGAATATAATTTTTTTAACGTTTTCTATTTTTTACAATCATTTGAAAAAAATTTAGTTAACAAACTGAAAAATTTTATTAATCAAAAATTCCTAAAATCGTAAATGTTCCTAAATGGTTTAGTATTTCTTTTATAATATATCCAGCTTTATAATGATATAGAAAATTCAGTATTTTTTACTGTTTTACAATTTCTGGAAATAAAATAATAGAATAAAATTCTTTTGAGTAAAAAAAGTCTGAATAAATTTTCTTATAATTGCAACTACTAATTGTAATTTTAAGATATATTTTCTGTCATTATTTATGTCTTTTAATGTACTCAGAATGTTAAAAGTGGGTGTTAGTGTAGCAAAGAATTTAAATAATTAAAAAATAGTTTTCCAGATGAATTGATATATTAAAATTTAAACAACAATATTAAAATGGTAATCAATATATTTTCATTAAATTTTTCATTCAATAAAAAAAGACTATATTGCACCAACAACAATTGATCATTAAAACATATTATTTTTATCTTACATTTTTTCCATTCCACTCTCTGTTGCAAGCGATATACGACATCTCTGCTCTAAATGTAAATCAATATCATTAATATATCACAAATGTATTTTTTACATGCAATAAACCAATGAAGCAAACATAACAAAGAAATTGATCTTATTTTTAGCAATAAAAAATATATATTATATGTACATATATAATAAAAGCATGAAGATAAATAAATAAAATAAAGTAAAACCCCCACTATATGTTTAAGGACAATCAAGTAATAAAATAAAAAATGCCACGCTGAGGCTCTTAACTGCATGATAATGTCGCAAATATAAAATGCAAGGTGTTAATTATCGATAAAAATAGCCTTAAGATACTAAAACTAGTCGAAAAGGAAATAAATTGTTTAGCAAGAAGATTCTTTTCTTACAAAACATATAATACAGCATAAATTAAAGTTAAATAAAAAAAGAGTAAATTTTTGGTTTCGCTTAAGAGTTCTCTTTTTTTTATAATCCAATTAAAAATCAATGTTAAATCATTCAATGAAACCAATTTACTAAGTTGTTTTTTGTTTCTTTTTTTATGGTTTATTTAAAATTTGAAATAAACATCTCTGGAATTTTGTTTTATTGAGGCATGAAATGTTGCTAAATTGTAGCTTTAGTGGCAGTTTGTTTCTTGTTTTTTTTTTTTTTTTTTTTTTTTTTTTTTTTTTTTTTTTTTTTTTTTTGTCATTTTATTTAAATTATTGCTAGTGTATTTTGTTAACAATTTATAGACTGTTTCAGGCAAATGTTTGTAGGACTATTTATATGTAAGTATTTTTAGCTAGGAATATAGTAGTCCTTAGGGACATGGCCAATCATTTTTTTTAGTTCAAATGTATAATCAAGCGTACGACCACCTTGTTGTCTTATATGTTTTTCGTCCATGTCTTATTTGTTTTTTAGCATTTAAAGGTATCATGGGTTTTTTTTTTTTTGCTTCACTATAACAAATAATGTTTATATATTGTTTATTCATGTCCAGTAGATGTTTTATATTGGTTTTATGGCATCTTGTTTTAAGAATTTTGTTACTGCGGTTTTTCATTTCATTTATAAAGCAATTTATTTAGTGGTAGTTTCATTCATGTTAAAAGTCATCGTCAACATAAACAAAACACATGCATGAACAAAAATACAGTTGCCATAGTATGTCAGACTGTCCGACTGAGGTATTCTAGGATATGTATGATGTTATATGAGTAGTTTTCTTAGTGAATATAATTTTGTAGACAATATAGTGGGTTAAAGAAAAAGGATGATTACAACACGTTTATTTGCACTTTGTTTATGAATTATATGATATTTAAGAAATAAATTTTGTTTAAGGGTATTTCTTAAAATTTTTTCTTTGGCAACCAATCCTTTTTTAATATTTTTATTAAGTATAAATCTAGGTTTTATTAAAACAAAACAAAAGACTTAAGAAAGAAACGAAGAAGTAAATAATTATTTTTATTAATTACAATAAAAATTAATGTGTAAAAGTTTACATAAGGAAACATTCATCGACATGGGGTTTCTCAGTTAAATTTGGAGACACGGCATAATTAAGTACTAAGCCTTTTATTCTTAAATCACAATTTGTAAAATTAAGGAGATTGCTTTGTATCTTGATATCTCCACTGTGACTTGTTATATTTTTTTCAAATAAATATCAAAAAGTCTAATTGTCATTAGGTCATTAGTACATGATCAACAGTTATGTAGGTATTAAGCCAAGGTTCCGGAAAAAATAAAATTTTATATAAAATAAATGAATAAATAGATAAAAATATTTCGAAAAGGTTTAAAAGATTTGTTTATTATGTCTATATGATTAAGGAATACAAATTTTAAAATTTATCTCTTTCTAATTTTCATATTAAAAAAAAAAAAAAAAAATAATAATAATAATAAATAAATAAAAAAATTAAAAAGTCATATAAAATTAACTAAAATTAAAAAATTTTAAATTTTTTGATTTTTTTTAAATAAAATCAGGAAAGTGGTTATCGAGATATATTTAAATATATAGAGCAACTTGCTAGAACTAGAGTCAATGAAAAGTGCTTTGAATGCTTAATATTTAATGAGAAACCCCATGCTGCATAATTATTGTTCCATTGTTCAATAGAAAAATGTTAAAGTTTTTAGCTTAAGTCTTTTGTTTACAAAAATATATTAACTCTTTTTACGTTTTACATAACCAATTGTAATCTTCTAAGCCCTAATATAATAAAATCATAAACAAATTAACAATTTTGTTCTCACCACCATCAGCATTCCATAATATATTCTAATGTCAAGTTCACATTTTCAATTATTTTCCTAACTAAACATAGATAAATAATAAATTGTTATTTAACATTTTCACAAAGCTTAACGAATTGAAAAAAAGCAGCAGGTTGACTAAAAATAGCTTTAAACCCTACCTACCCTCATCACTATTATTATCATTACTTGTAATATAAAAAATAAAAAAAAAAAAATAGAAAAACACGAGACTTGTTATAACAAATATTTAGTCTAGTTTAGTTATAAAACCAGCATAAAATTGTGAGATTTTTTTTTCATATTCATTTGGATTTCATTTGTTTTATATAGAATTTAATGCGTAGATTAGAAAACAAAATTCTCAAACCAAACAACAAGAAACCTTTTTTAAACCTAATTGAACTAAGCATAAAGGTTTAATGTTTAAGTGTTGTATTATAGAAGAAATAAAAAAAATTTATCTAACCGCATTGTAATTATAATAGAGAAAAAAAATCATGTAAAGAATAACAAGTATAATAATTTTCATTTTATATTTTCACAGCACTTCTTTGATTGTTGCTTTTGTAAAAAAAAACTCTTTTAGAATACATTCAATATTCTTTTAGTATTTTTGTAAGATTTTTATAAAACTATGAAATATCATGATTATTAGAGAAAAAAAAGCAAAAATAATAGCCATAGCTGGCTTAAACATCATCATGTTCGTCAACATCATTAATAATATATCAACAACAATAAGATTTTTTCTTTTTTTTTTCTTAATAAGAAAACTATATATAATGGCAAATGAAAAACATGAATCTAAAACTTTTATTCTTTTTAACATGTTGAGCTAAAAAAACTATTGCTTCCACCACGTTTAACTCATCTTTATAATATTATTGTTAAAGTATAGACAGTTGAGTTGGTAGTATTGCTTCTAACTTCTGCCACATGTTGCTTTTTCTTTTGTTTTTATTTTTTTGTTTTAGCCAGCAACATGCAGAAGATGAAACTGCAACAAAAAGAAAGAAAAATAAAAAAAAACAGAAACAGAAACAGAAACAGCACGTTGTAAAAATTGCAGTTTATTGACTTTATTACAACTACAACAACAGTAACAGCAAAAACAGAAACAAAAATAACATTGAAATAAAATCAACTAAACCTCCTGAGATATTGTTGTTTCTTTTGTTGTTGTTTTTATCATTATTATTATTGTTGTTGTTACTTTTAATGTTGATGGTAAGTTGGTTATTTAAAGGTATTTTTTTTTCTTTCTCTCTCTTCTTTAGTCTTACAATGATTGTTGTTGATTTCTTTTGATGGATCTATCTTTTCCAGATTATTTTTCTTTTATTTTTCCTTAAAGTTCATTGGAGGTTTTGCTATGTTTTCTTTTAGCTTTTGTTTTAAAGAAAATATCTTTAAAAAATATTTGAAATTTTTCTTTATTTTGTTTTGATCTATGCTGAGGTTTTCAAGAAAGAAATATCTGTTGAGAAAAAACATGGTGGTCAATGTAGCTTCATTTCGTGGTTAAATGTTCTTAAATTTTTTTCTGCTAAGATTTTCAAGTTTATTTTTTAAGTCTTTTGTTATTGCCAAGTGACTTTTATTTGAAAGTTAACTGCTGGCTTATGCTAGGTTTAGTTTTCTTAGGAAATCAATCAATTGAACTTTACTTTTTTTTTAGTTTAGGGCAAAAAAAAAAAAAAAGGAATTATTAATAAAACAATAGAGTGAAAGAGATAAATCGTTTTAAGGAATTTATTAAATCAAAATTGCTTATGTTTTATAAATAATACAGAAATGCAAAATAATCAATAATTTATATAAAATTCTTACTATTCTTAAAAATTTACACCTTTTTGTTAAACTTTATATTTCTGGAATTAGTTTTGTTTTTAAAGCTCATTTTGTTTCCTAAAATAACATTTCAAGTTTCATAGAAATTGGTTCAGTAGTTTGTTCCACCACAAATCAATTACCATTTAAAATCCATTACCAAAAACAAAAGACTCAAGACATAAACTTGTCAACTTGATAACATACATTTTATTTAACATTGTAATACATTTTTGTTTGTTTGTTTATTTTTGCTGTAACCAAATCTTATAAAAAAATTAAACATAAATAAATATCTCAACAATTTCTTGTCATTCTTTAACAACATGCCAACTCTAATGACTCATTCATTCAAACTCTGATCATTGAAATATAAAATGATCATAAAAAAATAAATAAAAACATGTTTTTCATAATTTAACAAGTTTTGCCTAAATGGTGTTGATTTAAAAGTTAAAAGAAAAAAACACGGAAATTTTTGTTTTCATTTAATTGGCCACGGTTTTTAGCTTAGAGTTTTTTTTTCAATCTATAGATTCAGTTTACTTTTCGTTAACAATTGCTGGTAAAGTCAGCTAAAGCTTTTGCTAGGTGCTGGTAAAGCAACAAAACTGGCCAATTAACGGTAGTTTTACAATAACAATCTACCTTTAGTAATGTTTGCTGCTAATATTAACTGCAGCTTAGATACAAGAAGTTGGTAATAGAAAAAAAAAAAAAAAAATAAGTNNAAAAAAAAAAAAAAAAAAAAAAAAAAAAACTAATGAAAAGAAGGCGAAAAAAACGTGAGACTTAAGCAAATAAAAACGTTGTAGAGTATTTGAAAAAACAATTTACAACAAACTTTCAAAATACTGCTGCATGATTTAAAGATTTATCTTTTGTCTTCGGTTTATGTTTCACTATTGTACGATATATACCCTACACTGCTAGAGAAAATAAACTAGAAAACTGTGACCAAAAGACTTCTAAAAAAAGGTCCTCTTTTAGAGCCTTTCCAATTTTTTAGGTATTAAAATCTCTTAAAAATTTTTGGTTGTTATAAATTTCTAGAATTTTAAGTTTATTTAGCTAACAGTAGCTTTACTATTATATAAACTAATTATAAAATTATTTTATAATAATAAATTATGTTATTAGTTTATTTAATAAGTTAAATTAGGAAAGTTAATTAAGGAGGTTACAGCATATACTGAATCATATCTCCAAAATTTCTTGCCTAATTTAATTCAAAATAATATCAAAAGATTTGACTTAAAATTGTCTTTAAATCCTTCTTACATGACTTTTAAATACAGCTAACGGTTATGGAGATATTGAGACACTTAACTGAAATTTGGTATAAAAATTTTAATTTTATAACAAATTGCGAAAAAAATATATTTTTCAAAAAATCATAAAAATTGTAAAGTGCCACAAATTAAAGTGTTTGTTACTTAATCATAAAGACAGATATGTTGCAAAAAAAAAAAAAAAGATATATATATGATTGAAATCAAAGTATAAATTTTGATATTATTCACAAATTAATCAAAATATTAATTTAAATATATATATTTTTTTTTTTAATTTTGATATGTAACTTGTTAGTGAGTATTTTTATTGATTTTTAAATAAAATCCAAAGTCATAAATTGATTTTAAGGAAATAAGTCTTATTTTATTTGCAACGAATTCATTACTATTAGTAAGAATTAAAAAATTTAGATTTTAGACACTTTTGAATTTTTCTGATTTTTTTAAACATTTTTTATTTTTGCTATTTTGTATAAAATTTATTTTTTTTTTTCAGAAAAAAGGCTTAATATCTCCATAATTGTTAGGCGTATTAAAAAATAGTATAAAAGGGACTTGAGAATAAATTCAATTAAAAATTTTGTTACCTCTTTTTTTGTTTTAAGTCGTTTTCGAGATATGTTTTAAAATATGGTGTTACTTCCTTTATTTTATATACTGCGATTTATCACGAGATCTAAAGTCAATTAAAAAACAGGATTACAGGCTTCTTCTATAGGTGTTTTGCTGTGTTTTAAAAGCTTTTAAAACTAATTTCTAAAGTTTTGAATAAAAAAAGCCAGGATTATATATTTAAACTTTTATAGATAATCACTATTTGCAATTAAAAAAAAATCTAGACTTTAGAAAATTATATGAAAATATTGTATATTGTATTGCTTCCTATTGCAATTTATTACCTTTTATTCTATATTTTCAATAGGTCATAGTATTATATTTTTTTATATTACAAGCATTTAAGTGCCAAGTCACCATTATCAGCAGCCAAATGGTCGTTAAAGCCAAAAGTAAACAACTATCGCCCACTAACTCATAAACAAAATTAAAAACTACATAAAACCAAATGCGGGGAGTTTTAGTTTAATAAACCAAAAACTTATGTCATATATTGAAAAAGAAATAAACAAATATATTTATTATTGGCAATACCAACGAAATCCGCAAAAAATATACTCAAAAATAAATAAATAAATAAATTAATGAATTTATAACAAATTAAACAAACGGCATTGAAAAAACTTGTTTGGTTTTGCTTAAAAAAATATTAAAAAAGCAAAAGCTTTATTCGATTTTTTATTTTTATTTTTTAAGATTATTTATTGAACTTTAATTTTTCTTGTTTTTTTTTATATTTTTATTAATGTGGTTAACGGTTTTTGTATGAAAAAAAATACAATCCGTTTTAATTACCTTTCTTTCAATTAGTTTTATTTGTCAGAAAATTAATATTTAAAACAAGCCTTCTCTTTTTTTCTTATTTATTTTATATAAATTATAATTTTTGTTTATTTGCCTTTCAAACCAGTTTTTAAGTTTCATTTTTTTATTTAAACAAAATTATAAAGCCCACTCTAGGTTTTGTTTAATGGCAAAAATATGATTTCAAGTTTTATTACAATTTAATATTAAAAAAACATAATATAGAAATGAATGTAATCATATACATATATGCAGACTGTCACAAAGCTACTAGGGCCAACCTTTAAATAACAAATAATTCCATAATAAGATAAAAAATTAATTTCAAATTTAAAAAAGTCTGAATATTTTTACTGTTAAAAATATAATTTTAAATTAAAAAGTTCTTATTTTCAATCTTTAAGTTAATAATAATGTACTTTAGTTTTTATTATAATTTATTTAAAAGAATATTCCTCATTTTGCTTTTAAAATTAAATAAATTTTGTTAGTTTTTTGTTTATTTCACTATTTAATGTTCGTGTCTTAAATCTTCAGTTTAATTTGTCTTACATTCACTACAAAAATGACAGGCATATAAAATTTGAATTTGCCAACAAAAATCTCTCTTTAAATCAATCAAATTTCTCTTATAGCAATATATGTTTCTTAGCATATTAATTAGTCATAGCAAATGCTTATTATTGCAATTTTTTTTATTTTTAACATTATGTTTGGTCATACCTGTCTCTTGTTTCTTATAAACTTTAATACCAATTCGTTACAATTGTTTGTTGTATTTCTTTATTTATTTATTTTGTTTCTGTATTAAATAGATTATTTTTCATAGTATTAATTGTATTACAGTTTTGTGGTTTGACCTTCTTTTATTTCCAATACATAAGTAACACCTCTTTACTTACTCATACATTAAAGAGAAATAATAAAAAAAAAAAACATGTGGGTTTTTTTTATTTAAATAAATACAAATAAATATTAAACTTAAATGAATGTTAAAAAATTTTAAACAAAAGCCAAGTAAAATTAAATTAAAAAAAAAAAAAAAAAAATCATAAATATCTATATAGCAACACCCACTTGTGAGTTTTAATTAAAATAAAATAATTTCTTGTTAATAAATTTCTATAAAAATAAATTTCAAACAAAGTATGCAAAACTGATGAAATTATCTCTTTAAAAACCTACACGAAATATTAATTTTGTTATAAAATCTTACTTTTACTACATGATTGCCTTCACCAACAGGCAGGCGTCTTAGGTCTTGGTCAAGCGTTAAATTTACTTAAAGAAATTCTTTATTATTATGGCCTTTAAGAAAAAATATTAATTATAAAAATCAAAATCATAGAGTTTAACATTATTTAATAACTTATTTTAAAATAAAATTTATTTCAATAAAATTTCATAATAAATTAAAGCCTTTCATTGTTTAACATTAACATTATAATTTGAAGTGAAAAACTTCACGACTAAATCTTTCCTAAACCCTTGTATACATATACACACATAGATAAAATATTCCTTTATAAACTAAAAAAAAGGGCTTTGCCAATACCAGTAGTTATATTGTTGATTCCTATACCTGTCAAGTCAAGTTATTCATACTGACACTTGTTGGTGATTTGTGTATATAAGGAAATTTATTCTTGCCAAGAATTTGCATGTTAACAATCATCC
This sequence comes from Phormia regina, assembly GCA_001735545.1. Classification (NCBI taxonomy): domain Eukaryota; kingdom Metazoa; phylum Arthropoda; class Insecta; order Diptera; family Calliphoridae; genus Phormia; species Phormia regina. The sequence goes on from MINK01172273.1 coordinate 16,863, forward strand.
TCCTTTAAATGTAATTTGATAATTGAGCTTCTACGAGAGTAAAATACTCATGGTTGCTATACGGCTGCTGTTGCTGTAGATGATGAAGATGAAGAATGATGATAATGATTCTTCAATAGTAATCGGTAAATTTACTCTATACATGAACATGATCATGAACAACATTATTATTATGATTACAAAATAAAATTGTTCCTTCTTTAGTTAATGTTTGTTTCTTTCTGCGGTTTAAGCAATTTTCTAGGCAAAAGGACAAATAATTGTTATTTGGTGGCCAGTACATACAAACATATAGATATATAAACATAGAAGGAAAAAAACCACATGTAATAAATGTATTTTGTAGATTTGGTATGTTATTTTGTTTACACTCAAGAATTCAATATTTAATTGTGTGGTTTGTATTATTAGACTTAAGTCAGCAAGCCAGTCAGCTAGCCAGCCAGTAAGTTCACTAGCTTGCTAGACAGACAACCAGTCATTCAGTCAGTCACTCATTCAGTCAGCCAGCCAGAAATCCAGTCAACATTATAATTATATATAAATCAATTTAGGTTCGTGTTCAAAGTCTTTTGTTAGGCTTACAATTGAAAATAAAAAAAATAAAAGACACAATGTCCACCATGTAAAACTTTAAGTCAAAAGAATGTTTAAATTTATTAAGAAAAATTGTTGACATAATATTTATTTAAAGGAAACTTGTGGTTGTTTTTGAAGTGTATTTGTAGAAGCAATAAGGAAAAGATATGAAAATGTTGTCTTCATACACACTATTTTTCAAGTGTTAAGCTTTTTATAACTTATTTGTTTATTAATCGATTTTACTCGTTTTCAATACCCAACATTCTTTATGTAAGATAAATATTTAAGCCAAACTTTTCTTCCTTTAAATTAATTATTTCGAGCATTACAAAAAGACAGACGTTCAGGCACACGGACGAGCTAAACCGATCCAGAATATAAAGCTTATGAGATCTTGAATAATGCTTTCGATATGTTACATACGGAATGACAAATCAATATGAAAGTGAGCATAAATAGTTAAACTTTTTCTAAAAGATTAACTTATTTTCTATGGTGTTTGATACGAATTGAATTTGGAAGAAATATTTTTCTTGGTAATCAATTAAAGATATTTAAAAAATGAAGAAAATTTTCTACAACATAAGGTTTCTAAATTAATTCAGATTATTATTAAGGCTCTAATCATCTTCTAATAAATTCACTCTACTTCTAGAGGTAAAGCGCCATTTGTAAATTTNNTTATTTTTTCTCTGCGTTACAATATTTGCACAAACGCATAATACCCCAACCACCTTTGGTGGTGTAGGGTATAAATATACTTCAAATTGTCATCAAGTCTTTAATGTATTATTTTTCCATACGGCTAACAGTTAAAGAGATATTAAGCCCATATTCTAAAAAAAATTATTTTATAATAAATTTCAAAGAAGAAAATATTTTAAAAAATCATAAAAAATCGAAAATATCAAAAATTAGAATTTTTTATCTTTTAATCATAAAGATAAATTTGTCCCAAAGGAAGGAAGATATATTTTAACCAAATCGAAGCATAAATATTAAGGTTATTCAAAAATTCATGAAGATTCGAATTTACAAATTAAAGTGAGTTTTTTTTTTTATTAATTTGTGAATAAAATCGAAATTTATACATGGATTTCAAAAAGATATATTTTGTTTATTTGCTACAAATTGTTGTTTGTGCTTAGATAATAAAACAATTTAATTTTTGAAAGTTAAGTATTTTTATGATTTTTTGAATGTATTTTTTTTAATCTTATAAAATTATCATTTTTTCTGAAAAAAGCATTAATATCTCCATATATAATGACTGTATTAAGAAGTACTGCAAATATAATTTGAACGCAATTTGAATTAAAATCTTTTTGAATAAAGTCAGACAAGTCGTTTTCGAGATATGTTTCTATATATGATGTAACCTCCTTTGCGTTCTATAGACTTAGTTCTTCTCAATAAATCCAGCAAAATCAATATTTCTTTGGGTTATGTGCATCAATATATTTTCTTGGTAAATTATATTATAAACTATTCATTTGATCTTTTGACATTCATGTCAATTTTGCTTATATTTTATTTCTCTCAAAAACAATGATTGAAATGATTTATTTTTTCTTCTGACTTAATACCTCTTTTGATTTTATAATATTAAGATTTCATGTTTTTAAGTTATAAAATAAAATATTAATGATGCGTTTGTATCATAAAAAAAATCTCATTTGAATTGTTTTATTTGGTTTAAGCTTAGCTGCGTGTTAGATATCTTTATATTTAAGCTGCTTTGCTAACATTGAATATAGAATTTTGGCAATAAAATAAAAAAATGCTTTTATAAAATTGCTTAAAGAAATAAATTGTCTGTAGCTTAAGATTGATTACAGTGATATAAAACGGAAAAAAAGACTAATAAAAAATAAATATGCAGTTAGTTTTGGTCATTAAGTTAAATGAGCAGTGGCATAAGAAAAAGTCAGGGCCAATAGGAAATTTTGTATAATAAGCTGTTGCATATAAAATTTGCCAATAATATTTTTGAAATTGTCTAGTAAAGGTGATAAATTTATTAACAAGGATTATGCAAAACATTTTGAACTTTTTAGAAAAATAACTGTTTAAAGAATATAAATACGAAATGTAATCTGTATTATAGCCAAACTATACCGGGCAGTGTGTTGGTGAATAAAATTTGCTAGTTGTATAGGAAGAATTATGGACCCTGATATCTATGCTGTATTAATGAATACATTTACATACCGATTTGACTGTAGGAATTTTTACTGTAACTTAATTTATTCATATACAACCTCTAATAGCATATTGAAGATCGTTTTCTTGATCTTTATGACATATAAGCTGTACTTAAATTTGAATACGAACAGTATTTTCTTTAGTGATACTTAGTTCCAGTTTTAATTACTGATAGAAATATTTACTGAAGTGTTTTTGCTAAAATTCAAAGTAAATTAATAAAACTACTGAATAAGTTAGATTTATGTTGATTTTTAAGTTTCACAATAGTTTAGCTAAATAATTTTTAATAAATTATTAGGAACATAAAATTTAAAAAATTTAAAATCAATATTGCAATTTTATAATAAAATTCAATAAAAGGAATTTCTATCAAAAGAAAAAATGTACAAAATTGTCTTAATATATATGCACAATTGTAAATCAAAGAAGTGATAAACATTTTTTAAATTATTTAAAAATTTGGGTCAAAAGAGAGAGGAAATTAATGCCATTTATTTATATCAATTGTGAAATTTTTTGATACATTTATTGACATAAAAGAGGAGGATGTAAAATTTTGTTTCAAAAATCTCTAAGAAATATTAAAATATTGTTTTTTTTTTTTAATTTTTTTTGTTTGCCAAAAACAAAGCCAATAAATATTCTTTTTTTATATTTATTACAAATCAACTTTCGTTTTTTTTTTTTTTAATTTTTTGCAAAATTTTAATTCGTTAGCTAAAAGGTTTATTTAAAATCAAATAAGTTTGCTTTAAAAAAAATCTAAATATAAAACTAGCAAAACAACCTTTCAAAAATCAAATCAATAAAATATAAAATTATATTTTTTATATATTTTTTTTACAACAAGTTTGTGTCTTAAGTTTTTTGTTTACTAAGTATAAACAACAAAGTTCTAAAGATTTTGGAACATTTAGTATGATAAAAGGGTAATATATAGAATATTTAACTATTTCTTGTTTTGTATTTTAAAGTATTATTCCTTAACATTTTTTCTCTACACTTAATTCCTTTCTGCAGAAAAACAAAAACAAATTCGAGTGCAATTACCTAAAATTTTTGTTTGGAATATATTTCATGTGTTGTTACTTGTTACGTGCAACAGGTAGGAAAAACGAAAAACCATACAAAATGTAACAAATATTAAACATAAAATTTATGTCTAAATATTATCAAAAAAAGAAACCAACCCGCATATGCTGCCTTTAAATAATGAAATTGAAAATGAAAACCTTAAAACCAAAAACTAAAAAAAAAAAAAAAATAAAAATAAATTTATATATAAATATATGTGAACAGCAACATGTTTTTTGTTGCTTTATTACCAACCAGTCTTAAAGTTTTTATTTGAGCTAAATTTTATATGTATTTGAAAGAAACATATAAAAAAAATGAAATTTACCAAAAAAAAAAAAAAAAAACTTGGNNCTGGCCATACAGCATGACATCATTTCATATGAAATTTACCAAAAAAAAAAACTTGGTTGTTATATTATTTAGCTGGCTGCTTTTGGGTTTTTGGTTTGTTGGCTTTAATATGTATTATATGGTGACCGTTTAAATATCATGATTTTTGCCAAAAAAAAACAAGAAAAGAGAAGAAGTTGAAAAAAAATTAATGGTTTCTTGGTTTTAACTTAAATAAAATCAGCCAAAAATTTAAACTGGTCCTTTTGTTATAATACCTATACAATTTACTTTCGCTTTTTTTTCTCGAGACTTGTTTTTTTTCACAAAAAAATCCGAATTTGGCCATTTTTTTGTGGTTTAGATTTCAAGGTTTCAATGCACTGCTTTTAAAACATCCAGAATATTTTTTTCTTAAGATATTGAAGCATCACATCATCAATTGTTATAACAAGGAGTAACCAGAAAACCATGAAATAAATAGCTTCTTATGCTTAAGAAATTTAAAGTTAAAGCAAGTGAAAGTTAAATTGAAAATCAAAAAATAAAAAAAAAAACTTTTTGAAGATGTTTTATGTTTTTTTCAAGACTTGAATAAATTTCAAAATTCCTTATATTTTCTGTATTTGTTAGTACCATGAAATAACTACCGCCTACTTGTTATAATGTCAAGCCTACTAAAATAAGAAAAACAAAAACCTATTCACATATTAAAATCATAATAGTTAAAGAAAATTCAATTTGGTGTTAAACAAGTATCTGGTGTGTGTTTTTTTTTTAAATTTTACCAATTGATGATGATTTTGACTTTTGTGTTACGCCCACTGCATAACAAAATTTTTGTTCATTTAAATTTATTTATGTAGAAATCTTTTTTATTTTATTATATTTTTTTTTACGAAAATACGTTAACAAATTATTTTTTTTTTCTAAATGTGCAGTTTTTGGTGTGTATTTTGTTTTAATAAAAAAAACAATGTTTCTTTTTTGTATTCTAGAAACAAACACCTTAAGTGTTGATATGTGGGCGTTATTTTAGCAAACATTTTAAAATTCAATGTTAAATATTTCATTTGTTTTTGTTTTTAATAAAAAAATTACTTCAACATTTTATATTTTTTTAAGGTATTTTCCTGTTAAAGAACCATTAAAAATTTGGTAAAAAAACATAAAACTTCTAAAGAATATCTTATGAAAAAGAACCTTGAAAAAGATCAATGTTTCATTTAAAAAATATTTAGTTTTTATTAAATGGTTTAATGAGTTTAAAATATATTTTAAAATATATAAGAAATTTTATTTATGGGTAATAAACGTTAATTTTAAAGAATAAATTTTGAAATGGAAAATTAAATTTTATATTTGAAAGTAACTTTTTTTAATAGGGAGTCTTAAAAATAGAATTTTTTTGAGTAATAAAAAAATAATAATTTTTGTAAAATACAGAAAAACAATATTGTATTAATTAGAATACAATAAACATAAGAAAAAGCTTTAGTCAAAGTTATTTCCACTTAATACTTAAGAATTTAGAATATGTAAAGTGATGAAGTTTCGTATTCTAATTCTTCAGGAGTGTGAATTAAAAGAAAGATCTTTACTTCTAGCACTAAAAGGCACATGGATGTTGATATTAATGGAATATATTTTATTTGCAACAAATTTATCCTTATAATTAAAAAATAAAACTTTGATTTCTTAAAAATTTTGAATTATTATTATTTTTGAGAAAACTAAATAATGAAATTTTTTTTATAAAATTTAAATTTTTTCAAAAAATAGCTTGATATCTCCCTAACTATTCATAGAATTAACTTTTTGATTAATATAAGAACGACTAAAAGTTAATTATATTTAAAATTTTAGAATATTTTTGTGATTAAAATAAGATAAGTCGTTTATGATATATATTTCAATTTATGCTACAACCTCATTAATTTTACAAATCACAAAAATTCAAAAAAGGGGGATTAGAGACTTAAAACAATATCCAAATTGAATAAGAAAGCTGCTGCCGAAAATTAATTGTTTCTCTGGGTAATAATTTTTTTAATTTTTATTTTATATTTAAACAAATTTATTTTTAAAAAATAAAATATTTTAGAAAGTATTTTTATAAGAAATAGATAATTAAAATTAAATAATAGTTTTCATAACTAAATATTACAATAAAAAGTATTATCTTTGCAGGTATTTGTTTGAAAAAATATCATATAAATAAATACCTTAAAAAGGACTGACGATTATCATAAAGAAAATATTTAATTTTAAGTAAAATGTCTTAAGTATGAAAAGTAATAAACATAAAAAAAATGTTAAAGGAGAAAAAGGAAGTGTTTTTTTTTTTTTTTATAGAAAGTAATAAAAATACAAATAATTGAAAAAGTATTTAAAAAAAGAAGGAAAAATATGTCATATTAAAGTGAAAAATACTTTTGTTAAGCCTTTAAATATTTTTAATGTACATTTTTTTATAGACCATTAAAGGAAATAAATGAAGATTAAAGATTTAAAGGAAATTTATTATTTTCAAAAAGAAAATTATATACTTAATATTAAGTTTTAATAAAATACTTTAAACTAAAGAGTTTATGTCTTAAGTCTTTTGTTTTACAGTTTATGACAGCTAAAATTTTATTATTTAAAAAGGAGAATTTTTTTCGTTTTCATAAAAATTTAAAAGGAAAATGTATAATAAAAATAAAATATATTTTTTGATAATATTTCCGTAATTATTTTTAAATTTCTAAGAGCAATATTTTTTGGTTATTTTACGTGGTATTTTTTATTTAAATAAAATTAATTTCTGTATATGGTAATAAAATTATATTTATCTGTTTAAAGTATTCTTTTAAACCTGGAAAATTTTGAAGAATTTTTATAAGAATAAATTTTTATTTAAAAAGTAGTAAATCTATTTGTGTAAATGATTTAAAGTGTTTAATAAAATACTATATCATATCACAAAGATATTTCGGATACAGGAGTGCATTGAATGCAAAAAATTAATTTTCTTACTAATTAACTACAAAGAGAAATACAAATTTTTGCTTCAGGGAATTTCTCAGTGAATTTAGCAACAAATAAAAAAATAATTTAATGATTTTTTATAAATTTCTATGTAAAAAAAAAAAAATAAAATTTTCTTTCTTCTTAAATAAATTTTTAATTTATTATATTTATAGTAGCTTTGCTAATTTTTCTTTTAGAGAAAATATTTTTCGAAGAATTTAATTTTTACTAAATTCAGCAGCTTTTTAAGATTTGGTATCGATTTTATTTTTTTGCTTATTTTTAAAAGCCTCTTGGAAAAATATAAATTTTAACAACTTAACTAGTATTTTATTTTAGTAGTAGACTTTAAACCTTATTTTATTAACCATAAAGTTTGTTACTTAAGTCTATTGTTTTATAATCATAATAATTCATAAGAAAACAAACATAACCCCCCAGTTTGTTTCTTTGTAATTTATCATAATTTTCTTTATTATTTAGTTTGATGAAATAAAAAAAAACCAACTACCCACACAAATAACCAACAGTGGAAAAAATTTTCAAAATTAAAAAAAAAAAAAAATAATAAAGAAACCAAATTTAAAAACTTATAAAACAAATAAAGAAACATCATCATCATCAACAAAAAATAAAATTACCCTAATAGAGTGCGAGTGAAAGTTTTGCACCTTTTGCTAACAGCAAACATATAACAATAGCTATTTTATTAGCTGTTTAATTTACTTTAACATCAAACCAAAAAAATAAATAAATAAAATTTTGCTTTTTGAAACTAAAACTTCATAATATCTATACAGTTTTTTTAATTTTTTTGTTAGCAAAACATCTTCCATTAGTTGTTATGTTTTGTTTTCTTTGGATATCCATTAAAATGACTGGCATTTTGAAAGAAAAAGTTTACATAAAAAAATATGCAAATAATTTTATTTCTACAAATTTTTGTATATTTTTTTTAGAAAGATGTAGTAAAAAAAAATGTTACTAATGTTAAATTATTTACTATTTGTTTAAGTGGTTGGCTAAGAAAACGAAAAAAAACTCAGTTTAAAGGGAGTTTATGTAGAGGTCTTTTCTTTAAGTCATGTTTGTATATATATTTTTTTATTTATTTTAACACACTCTATTTTCTTTATTATTTATAGTAGTTTATTTTATTTTATTTCTTTTTCCTATTTTATTTGTAGTGTTATTTGTTTATTTCATACGTTAAGTATGTCATGAGTTCATGTTGCTATTGTTGTTTTATGGAAATTTGAAATAAGAGAAATATAATAAAAATATATGCTGAGTTTGAAAGCTGTAAGAAATAGAGTTGAAAAACTATAACCCAAAGGCCACTTGAGGCCATTTAAGAAATTTTGAATACATCGAAGAGTTGGAAACTATAAACCAAAAAATTGTAACCCAAAGGCCACTTAAGGCAATTTAAAAATTTTAAATTGATCGAAGGGGAAATTTAAATATAAAACAGTTTTAAAGAGATATTAAAAAATAATTTTGCAAATAATTAAAAAAAATATAAATTAAATGAATTTTAAATTTATTCTAACTCCTTTCTAACTGAAACCTTATTTATAAAAGGATTCGAAGAAAAATTAAGAAAAGTCCTTTTTAAAAACTATTAATTTTTGTGGCTTTTATTATTTTCCTTTGATTTTCTTAAGCTTGTTTCCCTTCTCTGCTTTATTGTTACATTAAATTAATGATTACATTTTTTTTTTTCAAAGGCATTTCCCATAACATTGCTTTGTTATGACAGTTGTTTGTATTTTTTTTTAAGTTTTAGCTAATGAAAGTGAATTTTCTCAATAAAATATTATAGTGTTATATTTTGCTTGTTTGTTTGTTTGTTTGTTTTAAAAAAATCACTTTCATAATGGGTCATTGACGGTTTTAATGATGAGAATCTTTTTTTTTTTTAGATTTTCAAATTTCAATTATTAAAACCAGACAAATGAGAAAAGATATTTTTGAACAAATCTACAATTAAAAACATAAATCAAGATGAAATATGTTTAAATGAAACTGAAAAGAAAACTTACAAAATTTAAATAAAATAAAAATAAAATTTTAAATTAGAAAATTAAGCAGTTTAAACTTGGAAAACTGTGAAAAATTTCATCAGCGGAAATAAATTAACACAAACTTTAAAGAGTGGAGAAATTGTGCATAAATTTATTTAATCAAATTTTTAGGGTTATGAGGAAAATTTAATTTAAATAATATTTCGGAGGTTAAATATTGAGGCATAACTAGGCAACTAATTTTGTTCAAAAAGATAATCGAAAATTATAACTAAAAATATTTTAAAGTTAAGCTGATATTAACTTTTAATATGTTCAACAGTTATAGAGATATTAGGCTTATTTTCGGGAGAAAAAAATTAAAGTTTTATACCAAATTGCAAAATTTTTCTTTATTTCTAAAATTCCATAGTGTCAAAAAATTTAAAGTTTTACTTCTTAGTCATAAAGATATATTTATTGCAAATAAAATAACACATATTTCCTATAAATCTGTGCATAAGTTTTGATTTTATTCAAAAATTAGTGAAAATATTCATTAACAAGTTGCATAGAAGAATTAAAAAAAAAAAATGTAGTAATAAATATAAAAAATACTTTATATTTTTATTTAGAAAATGAGCTGAATATCTTCACAACTATTAGTCGCATTTAAAAAGTATTAAGAACAACTTAAAGACTATTTTAATTAAAATTATTTGATATATTTTTGAATAAAATTAAGCAAATCGTTTTCGAGATATGGTGCAATATATATCAATATAAATTTCACAACAGTTCTCCTTATATTCCGTCATTAAAAACTAAGGATCTCGAAATAATTATTAACAATTTATATTAATTAAAAAACTATACATTTTTAGAGCACACATCAGTAGTTATCAATTTATTTAACTGAATTCATATCAAATTCTTAAAAAATTCTTTTAATGTTTTTTGATATTAAAAAATAAAATAGAGAAATTATATTAACATCCTTTTATTTTGTTAAATTATAATTTCATTTAAATATTTTTAAAAGGGTAATAACTATTAAAAGAAGCCTTTCGCAAAATAGAATGTCTATGTATAAATAATTCAACAGTCATTGACAGTATAGTATGAAATTTCATATTAAAAACGAAAGACTTAAGCAACAAGTTTTCTTTTCCTCTTTTTTTAAAACATAATTTGTTTGTTGTTAGTAAATTTTAATTTGATTTATTATTTATAATTAGTTTTTATAAAAAGCCAACAAAAAATATAAAACGTTCCATGAAAAAATTTATTTTAAATTGTTAAATAAGAGCGTGAAATAAGTAATTTTAATTTTTTATAATTTTTTTTTTTTCATTAAAAAAGTAACAAACGTAAAGCGTTTTTTTATTAATAAAACAAGTTTAAGAAATTTACAAATTTATTTTAATTTGTCTAAATTGATAATAATTAAGTAATAATTAAAATGAAATCAAAGTTATCATTTCTATATTTAGTTATTAACATAAAATATTTATTAAAAATTTAACTCAAATTTAATATAAGAGGACTTAAAAAAATATTAAGAAAATTTTTGAAATTAAAAACAATTAGAAATCCTATATAATTGGAAAATTCTGTAAAGAATTGAAAAGTTAAAGTTTTTAATTATTTTCTTTTATTAACACGAAATTTGTTTAAAATAAATGAAATTTATCTAAAAAAATTAAATTTTGAAATAAATTTCTTTTGAAAATAGAAATATAATTTTTGTAATTCGAATATAAGTTTCTAAATAAATATTGAACAATTTGTAAAACAATAATTAAAAAATTTAAGAAAAAAACCTCATAAATTTTTTTTAGCCGTTTAATATTATAGTTAATTCAATAAATTTAAAATTAACCTAAACTATTCGAAATATTATTTTGAAGTTAAAAAAAAAAATAATGAGAAGTTTTATAAAAACCAAAAGACTTAAGCAAAAAACTTGTTTAATTAATTTTATATTAAGAATTTTAATTCAAAGGTTAAATAAATTAATATTTAATTTTATTCACATCTTTCATATATTTGCTTATAACTAGCATCAAGAACACAAATTTAAAATATTCATTTAAGATTTTTATTTATTGGTTGAAAAATCAAAAGACTTGAGAAACAAAAAAAGTTTAAAATATTTTATTTAATATTCGAATAAATAAAAATAATTTTTATTTTGATTTATTTGAGTATTATTTTCTACGAGAATTCAATGAATTTTTATTGCCTTTCTTCAAATTTAAAATTTAATATTTTATAAAAGTATTGGCACAATTAAAAAAAAATATATATTTTTATTTTTTATTTAAGAAAAATTAAATAATAAATACATTTTTTTGCACTTTAATTTCATAATTAATTCAATAAATTAAAAACAAAATATATTTTAAAATTAAAATTTTGGGAGACAAGAATAAAATCAATATAAAAATCAAAAGACTTAAGCAAAAAACGTTATTGATTGTTATTGGGTTAAGAATTTAAATTCCAAAATTTAATATTTTAATCATTTTCTTAATATCTTGATATTTTAATTCACAGTTTGGGAAATCAAAAGACTTTAGAAACAAAATTACTTTAAATAATTTATTCACTGCTCGTTCAATGTTTGAATAAATTTATTAGAGAATTTTTTTTTCATTCGATTTAAATGAATTTTTATATATTAAAAAAAAAAATAATAATAAAAAATTCATTAAAAATATTTTTATTTTTCTAAAATATTTTCATTTCTAAATTTAAGCGAAAATCTAGAATTTTTTAAAATTATTTTATAATCAAAAAATGTTTAAGTTTTTCCTTAGATTTTTATTTATGTAAAAAATCAAAAGACTTAAGCAACAAACACGATTTAAAAATTTTATTTTGTTTTTGAATAAATAAAAAAAGATTTTTTAATTTTGTTGAAATGAAAATTATTTGAAGTGAAATATTTTTTTTTTTTAATTGCAGTTTTTAAATTTACAAAATTAATTTTGTAGATTTTTAAGGATTTATTTTATAATATTCTCAAAAATTCAGACATTTAGACAAAGATCTAGGAAAATATTAGCACAATATTAAATTCTTTTTATATATATTTTCAATCACTTTCACATGTTTTTGAAGGAAGTTTAAGAAAGAGTAATTTTTAATATTGTTGTCGCTTTAAAAATTTGCGAATTTTTTGAAAAAAATGTATTTTATGAATAATTTTTTATTTATTTATATTTTATATATATTAAATAATTTATTTTCTTAATTTTAATTATACGAAAGTTAAAGTTGTTGCTAAATTATAAAAAATTATATTTCCTTTTAGTCCTTTTAAAGGATATTTTATGCATAATTTTTTTATTGTTTTATATTCACTTTTTAGCATTTTTGTAACAAGATCCTTGTTTAAGTCCCCTTTTTATTTTTATTTTTTTAATCAATTAAGTTTTTAGTCCTTTTTTTATTTTTTGTGTTTTATTTTTATTTTTTTTAAATTTCATTAAAAATTGCTCACCATTTTCTATTGACAAAAATAATCCAAAATTAGTACATGCTTTTGCCAGCTTAATCAGCTTCAAAAGTTAAATCCACAACAAAAACTTATTTATTTTTTGTTGATTCAAACGCCTTTTTTCCTTACGTTGAAAAAGCGTTAATATCCGTTAATTAACAACACTTTTTTTTCTTATACACAGCAAACACTTTATCTGATTTTATTTAATTTTTTCCCAACTATTTAACAATTTCTATTGAATTTTTTCTTTTAAAGAAAACCAAATATTTGAAAATTTTTTGTTTGCTTTAATTGATTTTTTCACTTAACAGCAAACTTTCACTTGAATAGAAAAAAATACTTCACACACACTTTTTTCTTGATCAAATAAGATTTTGGTTTGGTATCTTTAATTTGTATATCTTTTTTTTTTATTTCTTACTATTATATATGATCTTTATTTCTATTTAACTTCACACACTAAGTTAAGATTTGAATTTTCCTAAGACAAGATTTTGATTTTTTCTTGTTTGTTAGTTTGAAAGCATAAACCAGCAAAGATTTTGCTTTCTAGAAAATCCAACCGTACCGCACGAGCGCTAAAAACAAACTGATCGTTTGTAGTTGGCACTTGAAGCCAACAACCATTTGTTAAAGTTGCTGTATGAAATCAGCAACAGGTATTGAGAGAGTAAGACAAGAGTTAACAGGTGAGTAAATATCTGGGTACTTGTTAATGTTAAGTTAACAGAGAATTTGAAAAATATTGTTAGTACGAGTACGTTTAAAAAAAATAATGTCTATTTGTTAAACTATTGATGTTATTGCAGATGATGTTGATGATGATGATGATGATGTTGGTAAGATGACTAGATCACTAGTTATTTGAGGCTGCCCACACTCATTTATTTGAGACCATTTTTGGTAGCTTGACTTTGGTGCTCTTTTTGTGTTCGTTCGTTAGTTAGCTGGTATTTTTTTTGTTGGCTTAAAATTGATTTTTTTTCTTATAGAGACTAAAATGAAGAAGATGTATGTAATTTTTGTTTTTGTCTTTGAGTTAAACTTAGAAATTATTTTTTATCTATATGTTTGTTTGTCTGTATGTATAAACATATGAGTTTGTGTTGTTAAAATTAACGCCTTAGTAAATAATATTTATTCTATTATATATGTTTGCTTGTTTTTGTATTTTATTTTTTTTCAAACAGGTTGTTTAAGGTATTGACATGTTTGATCGGTTCATTTATTATATCAAGTTTATTGACGCAATTTATGTGATTTTGTGTTCAATGTGTGTTCATTAATAAAAAAAACCTAACGAAATATTATCTGTAAGAAAACAATTTTAACGCCTACTAAACACCTACTTCTTATTAAAAGTTTTCCAAAAAGACACTTCTTTTTAACATAAAATTTAACAAATTTACAAAAATTTTGGAAATTTGTATAAATTTTTATGACTGAAAAAAATGAACTTTCGCTAATATTTAACTGCAGATGATGAGCTCTTTGCAAAGGTTGCTTAAAATGCAGTTTGTTTTTAAGAGATGACTATATTATGGTAACTGTTGGCGTAGGTGTTTTTGGTTTTTGTAGTTAACTGCATAATGCGTGAATTTTGTAATTTTTTGTGTGCTTGAAAAATTTATATGAATGAAATCATTGAAAACTTAAAAAATGACAATCTATAAAACAAACAAAAGACTTAAGCAACATACTTGATGTCATATAGTAAGAAAAAAAAAACAAGTTTTACGTGCAGACAAAAACCATAAAAATCAATTGAACACTAAAGACTTCAAAAAATCAAAAGACTTAGACAACAAACATGTCATGAATATGACAATTTAACAATAATTAATGATTATTTGGTGGTAAATGTTAGTTATTACTTTGTTTTTTGATAAAAATAATTTGACCTCATTTTGAAGCAGTTTTTAAGACAAGTACATGTTTAGCAGGAAAATTATTGTTTTTTTTTTTTTGTATGTTTCCAGGCAGGGATATATGTACAATAGAGTATCCCGGGAAAGTACTTTTTAGGGTAAAATTATACGCGTTGATGAACTGGATACGGAAAAAGTATTTAAGAAATTTTTAAAATTCATCTTCAGCTTCTTTGCAGCGGTTGAAAATTGTATCTCTAGTATATTTTACATAAATTATTCGTTATCTCCATTACTTAGCTCAACATATATTTTTAATATTTTGCAAGAAACGATATCAAAATGTTTTGCATGATGTTATAAAATGATGGTTCAAAGTTAGGAATTTTGAATAAACATTTCAAGACAAGACTCAATACTTATTTTCTACAAAATATTCTAAACGCTTGACTTTCAATTGCTGGTAGAGAACTGAATATTTGATAATTTTATTGTTGATATTAACTTAATGATATTAGATGTACCCTAATGGTTTTAGAAAATAATGTGGAAAGTGAAGTTAATTTTTTTTGTATGAAAAGTTAAGTATTACAGATAGCTCAAGACTCTACAACGCTTGTGGTATTTTCCAAGCTGAAATTTGTGCAGTGTCTGAAGCAGTAAGACTAGCTATGATGACAGCCAGGCTGCCATAAAGGCACTTTGTAGTGGGAATATTAGATCAGCAGTCGTTGCAGTGATCTACGTTTATCAATGAACAACACTTTTTTAATCTGTAAACTAGGGAAAAATTTCGATTCAAAACCCAAACCAAAGTGGTCAAATAACAATTGTGGTATCGAATTTTTGATAACATGCGTTTACAAATTTTTAATATATAATAGATAGAAAATATATAATACGATACCTAAGTGGTGACAACTTGAAGTCAATTAGTATCAATTTTCTTTAATGATTTAAATACGCAGTATTTAATTCGAACACATACGGAGCAGATTTACTATTGATACTAATTGGTATCGTTTCCAGCACTTATGTCATAGATATTTCTCTGGGTGTATTGAGTACTGAGTCATAATAATATTCAAAGTAACAAAATAGCTTAGAAATACCATTATGTGGGGCATATATAAAAACGGGTAAAACATGTATAGATATTTATCCAAGACTAGATTAAATTTATATATCGGGTATCGGGTAAATTTAAATTGGAAATAGACACACTATGAGAAAACTCGTCGAAATATAAGCAAATAACTTATTCAAAGCAAGGTAAAAGAATACATTATGGAATATTCTAGATACGGAAAAGAATGAATTGAGTATGGTTGTAGGTTCCATAAAGGGTCATAAAGACTTTTCTTACAAAAATAGGCCTATGATATTAACTGCAGATGGTGCAACGAGAATGAGGATACATTTCATTTCCTCTACAATTGCTCTGAACTGCTACGCTATATATTTAAATATTATAGAGAGATAAGTACAGAAAAGGTCTTGAAATTCACTAACGCAACAAAGATGTATAAAAAGGAGTTATATTGGATGTTCAGTAATAAGTCAATCAAGGTCCTAAAAGGACTGACAAATAATCAAAAGATTAACTTCAAAAGAGGACCCATTATATGGATCCAAAGTATTATTATTATTATTATTATTATTATTATTATTATTATTATTATTATTATTATTATTATTATTATTATTATTATTTGCATAATTTTTCTCCCCTTTTTGCGGATTCATTATGGACTAGCACTATTGGTCACAGTTCTGTGTGATCATTTTTGAACGTAACATAAAAGCTTTGAAATGAATCAGAAATAAAAACAAATAATTAGGATACTTTATTTCGTATTTTATTAAAATTATATAAAAAAATAAATGAAAATGTGTAAAAAAGTGTAGAGAGTACGAGCAGAAATGTCATTTTAATTTTTGGTGATGATTATGGAAAAATAAAAATTTTATTTTATATACTCTACATCACTATTGCAGTGTTATGCGTGGCTGCGTGTTCATGTGAACCTTGTGAACAAAGCATACGTTCAAGTTTTAAAGATATCTTTATGAAATTTGACACGAATAATAATTTGGCACAAAAACGATGTCTATTCGTTATGATCGGTAAATTTTTTTACCTAGCCCAGACGCAGATCCAACTCAAGCTTTTTGGGGGAATAATTTTCTTAACTATTTCCTCAAAATTTTTGTTTCCTTTTTTCCCTCTCCAAGCCCCCATACAAATGTCTTCAGGAATAATGATTTAACGATATTAATTGTCTTGAATATATTAAAATTTTAATCAGATCCGATACAAAAAACTGTTGTGAAAGTATCAATCAATAAATGCCAAATTTTATCATGATCAGTGATTAATTGATCATAGTTCCCATGTAAATCCCTCGACCGAAAAACACTTTAAGTGATTTGCCGAAAATCATAATAAATCCCATACAAATGTCAGTATCAAGTTAATATTAGATATAAATTAATTCCATTTATTTGATAATTACAGTATTATTCCCTAATTCATGACTGTTGTCAGTCATGTGCTTTTATAAATGTGACAACGATCACCAAAAATTTATACAAAAAATAATTTTTTTGCAAAGCCTGAATAGAAAAATGTTCCATTTTGTCACAATTTGTTTTATTATCATAATAAATTAGTTTGTCATTTGGCTGGGAATGGCCCCTATATATTATGGTATATCCCATATAAAGCCAATTTCGTGAAACACCGTATAAAGATCATGCATAAATTCATATAGATGTTAGTATTAATGTAATATTCTGTATTTTTATAGTTTATATTTAATCAAATTATCGATCACAAGTGGCCAAAGGTGTAACAAAATATCCATCCTCAAATTTTGATGCACATACACATACATAGTGTAGGGTATCATATGGTCTATCTAGTTTTTTTAATAAAATAATGAATTTAGTGCATTTTGTTTTTTTATATAAGTAATACCCGCATTTAAGAGTAATTTTCTGTACTTTTAAGTAATTATCTTTTATAACATTTTAAAGTTATGCATTTTCATAAAGTTATTTCATAAATACATTTTTTAAATATTGTTGATTTTTGTGACAATTTATCTTTTTGATAAAATCACCAAATATAAAAATTGTATTTTTTTCTTTACTGCCACGCCTTACTCTTTCCGTCGCTATGCTCTATTTAAGGTGAAACAAAATTAAAACGAAAAACACCAACACCAACAGCAACCAACCTTCATTACAAATAAGTCATAAATGATGTATGTATAAGACCTTAAAAATATTACTTAAAAGACGTGCTCTAAATTTTAATGCAAAAAAGTCCTTATAAAAATCGTGCTCATATTAAACAGTAACAACCCTCCCGAAAAACAGAGCAAACAGTGAGTAAAAAACTAAAACAGTAGTCTGGTCATAAAGAAGATGTATTTTTTTTTGTGGCGACTGTTTAATTTACTGGAGAATAA
>MINK01172274.1:225-37996 GCA_001735545.1 Phormia regina
AAAAAATTAAAAATTTTCTTAAATTTATTTTGAATTTTGTTCCATTTATAAAAAATTAGAAAATGTTTCCATTGTATTGTATAATGAAATACCTAGAGGCTTCCTGCGATATTAAATCACTCGTAAAATATCCCTATAAAATTTAAATCGCTATTGCCCTGCGGGAAATTTGTGCCAATTACAGTATAAACCGGTCCCTCAGTACCAGTTGAGAACCAATTGACACCTAAATCGCCACCAAAGTTCCAATTGAGAATCAGTTGACACAAACACACTCACTATTTAACAGATTAGAGTCAATTTATAACATCTTAGTTAACTTGCGAGAAATAACAATCAGTGACTGATTGGTTAACGTTAAAAATTATGAAACAACATACTTTAGATGAGAATGCGTTCGGTTCGGAGTGCCACCATCGACATCAACAACAAAATAAATTTAATTAAAATAATAACAAAAAGATGTTTAAAAAGTAAAACATTAACGATTTTTTTATCAAATTTGTATTATATTAATCGATACTGAATCTGTCCTTTTGGGCCAGTCCTGTGATCTATCCTAAGGTTTTAATTAGCCATCTTCAATGACAATCCGATGTAAAAGTGACAGGTTCCTCTCATATAAATTTGGTCACTATTCCTGGGAACCTGTCACGTAACCTTCTTATTCTAGGGTGATAACTTATGTCAGAAAATATATATATTGGCATGAACATATCCTTAAAGGATATTTACCAATAATTTAAAAAATTTGCTTAACATTAGAAATAGTACTGTCTATAACAATTTTCTTCAATCGTTAAAAGTGGCAATTCTTCCAAAAGAATTAAAGTACACCTTCCAGAACCCTAGCAGCGAAAAAGAAAATTTTCCGTACACCCTATTTTCTCTTATTATTTCGTGCTCTGAGAATTTTCAAATGTTGATTTTTTTGTATTTTTACCAAAACAAGTTAGTCAGTCAGAGTTAGTATGCACATAGTATTTGTTCAAGGTATTAAAATTTTATTATACTAAAAAAAAAAAAAAGAAAACCGGCTAGTATTTATTTTTTTTATACACACAACAATATATTTTTGTTTTATTTCTGAAAAAAATAATAATAAATAAAAAGAGAACGTATTATTGAATAGATGATAGATTGACAAATTTAACAACCAACCACATGATTTAAATTTATTTTTATTGGATTTTTTTTTCAATGAAAGAAAATTTTCTTTTACGGTATTTAAATAAATTCGTAAAGAAAAAGTTGTTTGGAAAAGTTGTTTCGTAGAAAAATAATAATAATACGAAAATTTACATAGCTACATATTTATGTTCAAAGTTCAAGATTTTCATTTGTGGTATGCAAAAATTTGTAGTTTATTTATTTAAAAATTAAAACATTTGTATACTTAGTTAATACCAGTTATAATGTGTGAATTTATGTACCGAACATTTTAAGATTTTACTGTTTGCTAATACTAAATATAATAATAAATATTTATGGAGAGAATTTAAAGGAACTGATACTTTTGTGTTATTTTTAAATGACTTGTAAATGTTTATCAAGCGTGAAAATTTTTTGAATTTTATTACGTAAAAATTTCTTATAAAAATATAAATCAATCATACTGATTTTTATTATGTTTTTTGTTGAATCCATAGATTTTAAGTTGCCGGTATAATCTTTAGTATTAAATTTGTATTTAATTTGTATTTTTGGTTAATTTATTTAAACACGTTTTGTAGCAAAATATTTGTATTATATTTAGCAAAATAAATATTCTTGTTTTTTATATTCGATATTTTATTAATAATTAAGTGAGAATTAATTAAGAAGATTAATTAAAGCAATTTGAACACAAAATAATCTATTAACAATAAAAAGTGCTATTAAATATTATTTAAAAAAAAATCTTTTGGCATTAAAGTTTTCACTCAAGTCAGGGTCAAATATGATATAATTTGTATATCCACAACCAGAAAAGTTGATAAGTGTTAGTTGGTATTTTGTTTTATATGTCAAAGGTTCCCTATTTTAATCCCACTTAGATCTGTCCCTAAGGGATTCCCTTCCAAACTTAACATTATATACATCTCTGTTACGTCTATAGCTAATCCATAGCTGATTAAAAGTTACAGATTTATTTCCATTTTCCATTGTCAGGCGCGGATCCAGCCTAAGCTTTTGGGGGAGGAAACTAGAATGATTTTCTTAACTATTTTCTTAAATTGTATAATTTAGTACAGATTTTTCATTAGGCGTTTTTATTTTGAGGAGGAAAATTTCCTTTTTTCCCTTCCCGTGGATCCGCGCCTGTCCATTGTGTAATGTTGATGAATTAGATGGCCATTAAAAATAATAAAGTAAAAAATATTCAGTCTTTTAAAGCCAATGGTTGAAATCTTATATGCATCGACTCGTATAATATGCATTTTCGTCTCTGCTAACTTACTGGGTTTTAGACTCGAGCTGGTTTTTAAAGTTTGCTAAATTTCCACTATTTTTTCAAAATTGTTTCCAGTTTTCGAGATACTAATAAAAATATTTGTTTTCGGAATTGAATAACGTCCAAAATCTATTAAATTGTTTGGAATCTGTTTTACGTATTAGTGTCCAATAGCTGGAAATCATCATGCTTGTGTCCCAATATCCATATTTTTCAAATTTTTACTAAATTGTTGTTTATTCGATTTTATAATTTTAATTGTTAGAGTTGTAAGAACAGCGAGAAGAAATGCAATACTATGAATAATTCATTCATTAATAATACATTTTATTCACCTTAAATGCTAAGTGATAGCGAAGCACCACTCTTGTTACTTGAACGAATGACCAGAAGTTCTAACTGATTCTGGGAATACTAGAAAATTTAATACGCTGTCAGCCTAAAACTTTGTTACGTGAAAATTTTGGTTTTAAAATAAGATTATTTTAGAGAGAATTTTAAAATTAAATACATTCTAAACAAATAAATATGTATGATCCAGTGTTGCCACTTCATGTGTAATTACACATATCGTGTGTAATTTTTATTCCCATGTGTAATCAGTTTCATGCGTAATTAATGTGTAATTTTAACTTTCAGTCACTAAGGCTTAAAAAATATTTTCTTTTTACAATACTTTTATTAAAAATACACAAATATACAATCTAGGAACATTTTTGCTTCTGAAAATTTGGTATCTAAAGAACAAAAAGAACTAAATCCAGATTTAGTTTTAATAAAATGGTCTTGTAATTTAATATAATGGAAGGCTAGTGTTTATATTGGAAAAATATGACCTCTTGACGATCCAAAAACACACATTCATTTAGAATTTTTGTTTACAGTTAAGGCCAAAGTATATACAAGTAGTCCGACTCTTTGACAGAGGTACCTATATATATTAGTGTTAAAGTTTTTGGTATGTGATAGTAAAATTTTTACAGAATAAATTAATACGTGTGAAGAGAGTAATTTTTTGTTTCTGGGCGAATGAAAAGACTTGGACTTCTGCTGTCTTCTATGACTTTGGTTAAGGCATTTTAATTCAATACTTTTTCAATCAGAAAGATTAGTTTTATATTAAAAAGATTAACAACTAGATATTCATGTGAGAGAAAAAAACCTAATTCAATTGTCAAAAACCTAATTCATACCACAACAAAATACATGTAGTCATATATATTTATTTGTTTTTGTGTTTTCAACAAAAAAAAAAATAATAAAATAAAATAAGTAAATTTTTTGAAAATTTAATATAGCGTTGCTCTCACATAAACTAGTTCTATTCTATGTTATAAACTATTCAGCAAATTACATAATACAAAATGATTTATTTAGAAAACATATGGTGAATATTTTCGTTCAATAATATTGATTTACAGCAAGACTGTAATGAGTGGAGATCATGAAAATAATTTATTTTAATATAAATCCGAAGTAACTGCCCCAAAGTTTTCACTTTAACAAAATTCTAGGGGGAAAAATATTTCTAATGTTGTATTAAATTGATATCTTTTAAATTAAGAAAAAAAAAAAAAAAAACAAACAAAAATCATGTAAAATTTTGCTTTAGATGTGTAATTTGTTCATAGGATATGTGTAGTTAGTAGCATTCTTCGTGGCAACACTGGTATGATCCTCAAATTTTAGCATAGGAATTAAAAAAAAATTAAAATAATAACAATTTAAGTTAAAGAGCTTAAAGAAATTATAATTTAATGCATGAAGAGAGTTGATATTTGCTGTAATCGATCCACCAATTTTCTAAGGACCCATGTATGTAAATGTTTGCATGAAAAAGCTTTTGAGAAATTTTTTTAATAAGTAACAATTATATATCCACAATATGAAAATATTGTGTATTGTGTATAATATGACCGTACTAATCTTTCTTAAAATTTTTAAAATATTTATCAAATAATTTCACATTTACTTGTGATCTTACTCCTATAAACTATAAACGTATAAACAAACAACCAAGAAAATACTCTTTTAAACGTGTGCAAAACTATTTATTTTTTAATCATCTTTTTTTTATAGAGAATACATATGTTCATTTATTTCTTTAATTTGTTTACATATCATTAATTTACTCTCTCACAAAAAAAAAGAAGAAAAAATAATAATAACAACATATGACTGAATAATTTGCGGCTTATTGACAATATGAACTAAGCTATTCATTGGAATACACACGAGTTTGTAAATTTCTTGTCAACGGACCAGCAGTAGACTTCATTCACATATAATTTTCTGTTTTTTGATTAGTTTGCAGTTTGTTGTTTATTATGTCATTTAACTATATTTAGAGAAGTCTTAATAACGAATTCATACATTGTTGTCTCCTTCATTTTTTTATATTTCTTTTTTTTTTGTGTCTTATACAAATTACTTTAAATTCTCAGCTTAAAAAAAAGCAAAACAATTAAAATCTCGTTGGTTTAACCGTTACTGTTTGTTTTAAAAAATAAAAAAATGTCTTGATTATTATCTGTACCTACTCTCACATATAAAATAAAATATTTTGTTTAGCATGTTCAATGATTTTCTATTTCATTTGAAAATGTAGACTAGTAGGTTGGTTGGTTGGTTGGTTTTGGTTTTAAATAACACTGATACTGCAATTAGCTTTTAGAAAATATACATGTTTTATGTTAATTTAAAGATAATAAATGTCTAATGTTGATGTTTAGCTGCAATTGAAAGAAAATGTTAATTTCAGCAAAAAGAAATTTTAATGCTTAAAATCATTATATGAAAAAGGTGCTAAAGCGACCAACTTTCATTTGTTTAAGAAAAAAAAATACAATTTTTCTTTTATATTTTCACCATTTCTTATGATGTTTTTGTGAGTCAAAAAATTTATTTTGTGTTGTTTGTTTTATTCGAAATGTTTAATTATTTAATACACATGTTTTTACGTATATTTCTGTGTGAAAATCAAAGTAGAAATGTGATTTTTTTTTTGGCACTAAATCAACAAAAACAAATAAATAGTAGCCGAGTGACCGTATCAACATATTCTAGATTAGAAACTAAAAATATTTTTCAATCTTTTTTAAGAACATAATGAAAAATATTAAAATAAATTATGTATGTTAATGATTTTTTATTTTCTAAAATAAAAATAAACATTTTAAAAACATCTTATATAAATGTAAATTTTTAAGAAATTTATTAAAAAAAGAGTGAACTTTGCTTTTTAATTTATTTTAAAATAAAAGTAAAACTCCATTAAACTCCATTTTACTTTTTTAGAAATTAATTTTTATTTTCTCAAACCAGTAAAAGATTTTAGAAATTTTAGTTTATTAAATAGAAGGATTAATGTTTTTACATAATTATATAAATGAGGAAGTTTAAAACAATATTAAAATATTGTTATAAACCACATTCCCTCGGTTAAAATAATTTAACTGCAATTAATTTAACTCTTAACTTTTTGCCTACAAATTTGCAAAATAACGATTTTTCTTCAAACATTTACGGTTTTTGTTTGACAAGTTTAAAAATATATCAATTTATGAATTAATTATATTATAAATCAATTAAAAATAAAATTAATTCAATAAATTAAAAAAATCCACTTTAAGCATATTTCCTCAAATCTTTTATGACAAAGAACAAAATTTAAAAAAATAAGTACAGGAACATTTTGTAACTGAAATTCAGACTAATATTGGAACAAAAGTATTGAAAATACAATTTTATTTTTTTATTAGTAGTTTGTGACGCAATCATTCCCAAATTGCTGGAAAGATTTTAGTGAAACACTCAATAATTATTAATTTCTTAAACAAATTGCCAGCAATTAATTAAATCAAACTTAACAAAATAGATTAAATCATTTAATTCAAATTTATAACAAATTTGCTCTTGGCATTATATCTAAATTTATTTTGCAAAATATTAAAAACCAAACATAGGTGGTTGTGATATTACACGTTTGTGTAGATGATTGTAGCGCTCGTAACACATTTGCGGAATCTCCCAGCGTAACGGTTTTCTTGTGTTTACAACATTTTGAAAAAATTTCGTATTATTTAATAAAAACTTGAAATTTTAAATGTGCGATTTCTTTGACGATATTCCAAAACTAAATTGATGATTTTTTATCGTTAAATTGACTTTTTTAATGAACCTAATTCAATTTGAAATCGAAACTCTAGGGCCTTTTATATACTTCTATTTGAATTCAACAACCAGACGATATGTCGTGAAGTATTTTTTATTAAAATTTATTTTACATACATATGAAGATAAAGGTTATGATAGATAGACGAAATAAAACGGGAAAGAAGCTATAGTAGCGCAAGACTGATCATATGATAACCTCTCATCATTGCTATGTAGTGATATCAACATCTATATGATTTTATGCTCTTTAGGCCGATTCCCGAAAGGGGGTTAATATGCCAGCTATGGTAAATTGCGAACCTATTCTGTTAAAATTTCAACTTATATATCCTGTACTTCGTGAGGACATTTAAAGAGCTAGATGAAAAAATGGATTATAATCAGTTTCATTAGGCTTCATCCTTGTGTAATAGAAAATATTCGCTTCAAATTTTATCAAGATATCTTCAAAACTTACAGTCAGAAAGTGACCCTGAGTCAAACGGTATACTTCAAAGTGGTGGTCCGACAATTTTTAGCATTACAAACATCAGCACAAACGCTTAATATGCCAATTGCCTTTAGTAGTGCAGCGTATAAATGCCACATACAATTTCTTTAAATTGAATTTTAACACTTATTATTATGAATTTATATTTTAAATAAAATATTTTTCTTAATTTTAAGTTTAATATTCTTTTAATGTACGGTTCTAAGTGCCTAAGAGAGAAGATAAAAAGTTTGAAAAGCAAATTATTTCATTCTCCTTTCTCTCCATCAAATAAGGAATTAAATTTGAGAAATTTTTTGTTCAAATTGTTTGAATCCAGTTTTTATTATAAAATTATATTTTATGCGTTTCTGATGAAAATGACTTATATTCACTTCTTGTGCCGATCAAACAATATCCGCCCATTTGTTTCGCTGTCCATCTAAACAAAATTAAAGATTTTCGAAATTATTTCTTAACCTAAAATCATAAGTTCTATTATATTTAAAAAATAGTTCTGTATACTTCTACACAATATCTCTGAGTGAAACACAAATTCCCAAAATTAAAAAGAGCTAGACAAATTTTAGTTAGTTTAGAACTTGGCTTTTCGAAATTGAAATATAATGTGAAAAATCTTTACGCAAAATCTTAGCTTCTTTAAAAACAAAAGCAACAGTTTGTAGAGCTAATATAGTTTTATTATGATTTTTGTAAATATTTATACAAATTAATAAAACAATTTAATTACACTCTTTTAAATATCATCATTAGAATACTCCAACTTTATCAACCTATTAGAATTCGCAAATTAATTGATAAGATTTGGAATAATAACTGCGTTATGGTTTATGGTATGTGGAATACTTTAATATTGTTGATAGATATTTAATTATGATTCAAGTTAATTACTAAAGTATGTTTGTAAATAGAAAGTGTGATAAAGTTATTCAATAATGGATACGATAAAGCCAATATTTATAGTATAAAATAACAAAGAAGTTATATGGATTCTTTGGTAAAAATACCAGCAGACACATAATAAAAATCTAAAGGTTTTTACCCTACAAACATAAAAATGTCATTAACTCCAACTGGCTTAACATGTAATACAGAAACAAGATTTACAAAGTATATATTTTACATTGTACACACATTATCCTTCCATTCTCATCTTACTTACCAAAAGTAACATTTGGGCCTACATTTAAAATTTGCAAAGATATAAATAACTTTAAACTTGTTTCTTAAATCTTCTATGTATAACAGCTGCCCGGTTAACTTAATACTCTACTACTATTTCAAGTTTATTAAAACAACAACAAATAAACAAAATATTCAAAAACACAATAAGAATAATAAAAAACAGTATATTACTACACCAGTATAGTCCGCCCACCCTCCTACTACCCTTCAAAACAAGAGAAGAAGCTCTTCCAATATAAAGATTATGCCGTCATCTTGTAGTTATCAAATACTTACCTATTATTATATTTCTTTTAGGAATTGTTTAAATATTTTTAATTGTAGTATTTTATTGGTTTTTGTTATAGGAATTCACTGTTTTTTAGTTAACTTTTATTAGGAATTATAACACATGCATTTATTTAACACTTAACATTCACACACAAATAACAGACAAAACATTACGAACAAAAAGCAGATACCTGCGCCGAACGATTTTAACGGCGGCGGCGGCTTTGCTAAAAATTGTCAGCGGCGGCTCAAAGTAGGCTGTTAGCCGGCTGAGAGGTGAACATAACAACTTTTCATTTCCTAGTTTTCGCATCGTCTTATGGAGCACATTGGTTGATACATATAGGTCAAAGTACCCTTAAATGTAAGGGGATCCAAAGACCGTTTGTTTTAATATAATTTGTAAGTATTTCCTAAAAAATTATTATATATAATTGTTAACTAATTATTTACTCAGGATTTTATTACTATGTAATACATATTTATATTTTGGCCATGGAACGGCTTTGTATTACATTACTGAATATATAAAATAAAAATAAAAGAAAAAAATAATAAAAATTTCCATGATACTAAAAAAAAACGGCGGAATAACAGGAACAAACTTTTATTTCCAACTTTATGTTAAGGGGTGGAGAAAATGTACAGAAATTTTAATTTTATTTTATCTTTTTTTTAATAAAAATGTTATGAAGCCAAAAAAACGTAACATCAATAATTTTAGAAAATTTGTATTTAAAAAAATGTCTGATAACTTTTACTCTAAAGTTAATAAATATTATATTTTTAATAAATTGCAATTTGAATTCAGAAAAAAAAGAAAAATATATTTTATTAAAAATCAGACCCAAAAATAATTTTGTAAACACAAATATTACAAAAATTAGTATTTGGTAGTTCCAAATTGTTTTCCATATTCTCAAACAGTATTGGTAAATTTTATTCAACTCGAATGTTACGAAGTACAAAAGTTTACAGTTATCGTTTTTGTTACTGTATTTTAACAGAATACCCCGAAGAATTACTAAATAGTTTTGTTAAGAAATTTTAAAAATACTTGTAAATTTGTGAAATTTTAATCTTATTAGAAATTTACCTTTTCCCTGCTAAAAACTCGAAATGGGTATCAAAACAATTCGTTATTTTTTCCTGGTTATGAAAAAAACTATTTTAAAAAATTTTTCCATGGAATTTATTTCGCTAGAAGATTTTTAAGTCAATTTTATGAACAATTTTTTGAAAAAATCGGAATATTATATATTTTTAGCGGCAGTTACTACAATTATAAAAATTTATAAAATTCTTGTCCATTTTTTAAGGAAAACATCGATTTTTTTTAATGATTAGTACATCAATGACAGTTTTTGGAAGAAAATTTTTTGCGAACAATTTTTTAAAATATTTTTTTATAATTGGCTAAAAATTACGAATTTATTAATACTTATTTCAATACAAACTCAATACTATTTTTCGGATGATATGTTCTAGTCCCATGACGTTTAATTTCTGGTAGGAAACAGAATATCAATTTTATTTTTTTTAGTATTTTTCCAATTTTACTCTCGTTTGAAGGGTTTTCCAACAATTTTTTTGTCTACAGCACACTCTAATGTACATATTTGCATCATCAAAATATACAAGTTATGTGATGTGATTTAATCAAATGGCAACACTGTAACCAATAAATATTCCAATAAGAAAAACTGCATTATCTTGGCAAAATACTGCCTTAACACTCTTTAAGCCTGGTTTATTGTGAAGGTGTATGTATATGTACAATGTATAAAAACAAATTCAACAAGTATGTTGTGTGAATATTTTTTTGAGTATAATACCAAAGTGTGTACTATTTTTAAGCACAGCGAATGTAATTTTTTTCTTGTCTATTAATTGTGTCAACAACCATTTATTTCTGGAATAAAATGGATTACATTTTACCCAATTCAACACAAGATATACATTCTGAAACTCGTACTTCGTTACATGAATCCGCTTCGAAGGGCGATGACAACAATTTAATAAAATTATTAAAAAGTAATAAATCTTGGCTCTGGAAAGATCCCAAATATGGTAATACACCCTTACATGAAGCAGCAGCAAATGGTTACAGTCGTTGTTTAATAATTTTATGTGATGTCATTGATCATATACAAATTAAAACAAAAATTGATTTGAAAAATAATGATGGTTTCTCTGCTCTACATTTGGCGGCTCAAAATGGTCACAATCAATGTTGTCGCGAACTGTTGAAACGTGGAGCCAGTCCTAATATTTGTAATAATTATGGTGATACACCTTTACATACAGCCTGTCGTTATGGACATGCAGGTGTACTAAGAATTTTACTTTCAGCCTATTCCAACCCGAATATACAGAATAATAATGGTGATACTCCTTTGCATATAGCATGTGCCATGGGCAAGAGGAAATTATCTAAAATATTACTACAAGCCTATACTAATTTACAAATTAAAAATTTTCAAAATGAAACAGCATTTGATATAGCAAAACGTAAGAATCATCATGAGATTATACATATTTTAGAATCTTCCAAGTTGCATTTAAAGGAAAATGTTGATAAATGTAAGACGAATTTGTTCTCGAATGATATAATGTTTTCGCCATATGGTTGTCATTTATTACCGGATACAAGGTCAATATTTTTAACTTATGTAGAACATTTGCCGAAACAGTCTTTGAGGACAGGAGAACAGTTTTATTTTGATTTGGCTGGCAATTTGCAAAAGGGACCTAAGTGTATTACCAGTAAATGTTACTGTAAACCTTTAATTAAACATGATTGATTAGTTTTCAGGAAACAATTGATAAAATATATTTGTTAAGTTTTAATAAGACATATTTGTAAGTTTTTTATTAATAAAAATATTTAAAGAAAAATAAAAACATTATTATTACTATTATTACTAGCTCATAAAAAGTATTTCTAATAGAATTTTTTAGTTAAAAATATATATCGATAGATATTTTTTTGATCTTTGGTTGAAATTTATTTAACAATAATTCTATTGCTAGCTTTAAATTTACTTTAAAAATTTCTATATATCGCTATGAAAAAATGATATCTACTGCTGGCTCAAACTTGTTATTGAATAGATCTATTGCTAGCTAATTTTAATATCATTTAAGTCTATAAACAATGTTAACTTTAGTAATTATATTTTTAAAACAAAGTTTTTATCGACAATAATACGAAAACAATTAAAATCTGTAGGGTTTTCCAATATTCGTCGTTACTAACAGTTAAAAATTCTGCAACAAATATTTAATTTGATACACCCTGACAGAGAACTGCGCTGATCAGCTGTAAGCCGGCTGAGTCGAACCGCCGCCGCCGCCGATAAAATCGTTCGGCGCAGGTCTCTGCATCTACCTCAACAAGAACATGGTTTCTACTCCCACTAAATCCCAAGATACAAGTTTTTCACCAACCTTAACACCCGTAAGATGTAATTTTTCCTACAAATTAAATTTTCACCAATAAGTAACTACTAAAATTTATCTCCAGTTCTAGACAGTCCAAAAATCAAAAACACTTCTAATGACTCGAATGTAGCTGCTTGCAAATCTCGTTTGGAAGTAATTATAAAAACGGTGGAAGACAATTTCAATAAATGGCAACTGGCCGAGAAACGTGGTCAAGCCTTGTGCACTTCGATAGAGGCTATCAAAACTAAAGCATTGGAAAAATTCAATAGCAGTGAGAATAGTTCGAATTTGTCTTGTTACCCTGATGAACTTAAAATCTACTGTGATAAATTGGCAATAATTGCTTCAATATTTGAAGATATTACACGTAATGCCAGGGAGTCATTGAGACAATTGAAAGCTTTAAGTAAATTACCAGGAAGTTGTAATGAAATATTCTATCGTTCCTGGCAATTGAATGAATTTGTTACATTTCTGGAAGAGTTGTTAAGTAGATATGAAAAGGAGGCCAAGGTTAAAGTACATGTAGCTGGTAAGGATTTGGAATCAAGAATTAAATGATAAAGAATTACAACTATCATTAGTTAAAGCAATTTTTTAGCTAGACAGATTTCGTTTTATTCACGCTATAGATTTTCTTTTAAAGAAAATTTTCAAATAGTGTTAGTTTTTAGATCAAGGAAAATTTGAGCAAGTCTTAGGTTTTCTTCCAAAGGAAATTTTGAACTAGCAATTATCGTCACCTAAACTTCAAGAGGTCACAAGCATGCTTTTTCATTTTCACAGCAGAAGCAAAAAACAAATTCCAAAAGCCTGTAATTTTTAGGTTTTTGCTTTCAAATTAAGAAATAAAGTAAAAAACTTGTAATCGCTTACTTCAAGCTAATAAAACAAAAAATTATCTTTAGGTCAGTATATTATAATAATCCAGTAAAAATCACCATCTGATTATCAGCTGTTATTTCCTTTTGAATTTTATGTTACGATATTGTCTCTTAAAACATAATTTGTTGTTTTCCATATAAATTATCGAAGCATAATTCTCGTTTGTTTTATTAAAATAGATCGTTAATTTATATTTCTGTTTTAATGAACTTTGCAGAGCATTTGCCCCATTGCACCTCTAGATCCGATTTAATACGATGCTCCACCGCTTGGGAATATCCTCAACATGTTGATTCCTATGTACAACTAATGTTTCTTTTTTTTAAAGAGGAAATTAATCTTAAGAAATAAATATTTTCTACACAATAAATATTTTATTTGATTATTTATTACAAAAAAAAAAAGAAAACAAAACACATTTTAATTCAGACAAAATAAAAATTAAAGCAAAATGCGAAATTTAAGCGGTTATTATTATCCAGATTATCAAAATCTTGTATATAATTATATAAAAGTTATAAAAAATGCATTAAAGCAAGGCTACTTATAAAAAATTTTAAGTTTTTTTTTAGCAAAATTGCATTTAATTTTGATTGGCTGCTAAAGCCATAACGGTAAAACGCAATTCTTCAGGATCACGAGCCATAAATTCCTTGCAAACTCGAGCAGCATCTTGTACAAATGTTTCATCGGAAGTGTCACCATGTTTAATGGGAAACGATTTACGACCATCCAACTCATAGAGAGTGCCATCAACATTGACCAAAGCAATAAAATGATGATAAACTTTTTCTTCAGGATTAGCAGCCGTCTGACCTTCCTGTAGGGGGTAACATTAATTGTAAGTAATATTAAATTTTATTGCATTTTTACAATATTTTTCTTACCTGTGCCAAAGCCTGATGATCTTCAGTCATAGCAGCATCATTTTCTAAACATTTGCCTCTTTCCTCGGGTGAAAGATCTTTAGCGGTCTCCAAAAATTTTTTCAAGGCGCCATCATTTAAAGTAATACTAAGTTAATAAAATATAAAAAGAATAGTGAAAAATTATTTAAAATTAATTAAAGTAAAATTAAAATGTTCCTTACTCCTTGTTATTAGCAATGCTATGTATCAAAGCTACAGTGCCGCAGGCATTATGAGTTAATTGGCGCATATAAAACAAACTTTTGGGATGTTCTTGAGCCTCAGCCGACAAACGTTCATGTTCTTCAGCACGATGTTTTTCATACTATAAAAATATTAAATATGTTAACATTTTCCAAATTCCTTGAAAAATTTAATAAATTACTTTGTCCGAACAGGGAAATAATAATATAATCGATTTAACCGGTTTGGGAATCCATTCCAACATTTCCGGCTCCAAGCCGACCACATCAGTTAAAGCCCAATCATTGGTTACACCCAATTTGTGTATGTATTTAGTCAATACCTTAAAAAGAAGAACATGCATATAAAATTATAAATATGTATTTAGTATGAGTCACTAGACAATTATCCCCTCCTCATCCTTTTTTGTGTAATTGACGCCAGACAGTCGATTTGCAAAAGAAAATACATTTTCCATATTTAAGGTTAACTTACATCGGGATTAGATTCTAAAGGCATCCAAACTGACATATTTCTTAGTTTTTAATGAGATCTTTTATCACGTAGAAAATTAAATAAATTAAAAGGTTTTCCCCAGATTTAATAAATTAGTTCTTATTTTCTCCAATTTTACTTCTTTGGAAAAGAAAATGCCGGCTTCTACGGTGGGAGAAAGTACTTTTTTGTTTGATTTTATTTTGCAATTTTTATAACAGAATTGTTACCATAGTTTTTATTTATTGAGTTGCCAGATGGAGTTTATGTAAAAAAAACGCTTTTTATTCAGTAAGCTTTTTTCACCACAAAAAATATAAACCACGCTCAAGTTACAAAAAAAAAAAAAAAAATTATTTGATGCAAATTCGTGTACCATTTGAAATCGTAAAAACATTAACATCAAATATTAATTTTATTATTAATTAATTTTGCTATTTATTTATGATATATAATTTTTCGATTATAAAATTAAAGGTTTGGTACTCATTTACCTCCCTAATTCACTTAAAATCGTAAATATTTTTATTTATTTATCCGATTGCACAGATTAAGGTATAAAAGCATTTTTTATAAACGCGCAATGCATTCATAAAAATGAAATAAAAAATTAAAAATATTTTGTAAACACAACTTCTTCAAATATTTTGTAATTTGTAGAGCAAAAAAATTATTTTCTTGTGGAAATATTTTTTCCTTGTAGCCAGCCTTTGGCCGGGAGTAAAAATTTTTAACACAATAAATTGGAGCTGAGTTAGGGAGGTCTATTTATGCCAATAGTTTTTATAACAATTCAAAGAAGATTTTGGTCTTTTGCAATAAAAGTGTACATAATTGAGTGGGAAATAAAACATTCAATAATTTCTTAAAACCAACTGCCGTAATAAAAAAAAATTAATAATGTATGCTATTAATAATGTATGATAAGGTTTACTTTTCCTTACTAACTTTACATAAAAAGTTAGTAAACCTTTATCAAATATACCCCGTAAAATAGTTTGTTTTATTCAAAAATTTGTCAAAACATAAGCTCAAGTGGGACTATTAGTGTTGCCAGATCATCATATACGCTACAATATAAATGAACTATTTACATTGATAAATTGAATTGCTTTTTTTTTAATTTTCATTGTTAATGTGATGAACTAAAAAAATATAAGAGAAATATCATAGTATAATTAGAAAGTATACCCATAAGACCAGCTGTTTTACATTTTTTTTATTGACATACCTCGCGGTACTGTCAAATTGTTTTTGTACAATGTACAATTTTTTCATAAGTATTTTACACTTCCTCTCCTTTACATTAACACTAACATCATGTTATTGATAAATGTAGATTGCTTTTTGATTCTGAAAATTTTTAGAACTAAAAATTCTCCAAGCTGGCAACAATGAACCTATAATGTTTATTTAGTAGTGCTATAAAAAAGACATTGTTTGAACCGCTATATTTTCAATAATAATTTGGAAAATTAAAGTTAAAATTGTGTAGAAATCAGCTGAATTTAGTTTAATTTTAATATTTCCGAATAATAGTGTTATATCATAAATAACCGAAAACCAAAAATGAATCGTAAAGGATATTTTTAGAAGGTATTTTTGATTTATATTAAATAATAAAAATTTCTGTACTCAGTTATCTCCCTAACTCATTTAAAGTCGTAAATATTTTCTAAACTATGACAAAAATGTATAAAAATAAAATATAGAAATATAAAAACTTTTTAGGAATAAATCAAGATAACCAGAGCTATCGATTTTAAAATAATATTAATGCTGATTACTTGTTATAGTGATAATAAAAATTTTGTTCGCTCTTTCTCGGTTCACGAGTTATAGGCCTTTAAAATTTCAATATATACCTATCTTTATCAATAATTGTCCAATCTTAATTATTGTTGATGCCATTTGAAAGCACTTATAAATACATATTTATATAACACCATATAATTTAATCATTGGGAATTGATTTAAAATTTATAATTTTCAGAAATTGTTAACATTTTTTCCCGCTAAAAATTCATTTATTTAAACTTTTTTGGGAGCATTTATAAAAAACGTATAAAAAAAGTTCAAAATATGCACTTTGTTCAACTTTTGATATAATGAAAATGTTCTTTGAAATCACTTGATCGTTTGCAAGGTTATCCCTCAAGAGATGATTAATAAAATTTGTTTATGATTCCCAAATACATTTTGATAATTTAATTTACTTGAGCAATTTTTACAATTTTAGTTTTTAAGCGGCCCATTTTCATAGAAAGTTGAAAGCTTTTGCTTTCAACAAAATAACAAATTAGACAAATTGTTATTAGTCAAGAATAAATGTGTTTTATTTTCAAGGTAATTTCAAAGCTTAAAATACTAAATTTAACATCGTGTGCCTGTAAGTTTTCCTTTTGTACTAAATGGCATCAAAGCATTAAAGATTAACGATGACAGGTAATAAGTTATTAAACTATTTTTTATATTTCCAATAATATAATGCCAATAAGGCTCCAATTGAAGATAAAGAACCCAAAATCAACCACATTGTTAAATGAAAATTATTTCCCACAGATTTCTTAGGCGTATTATTAGAGTTTTTAGATGATTGCAATTTTTCATAAATAAGCTAAATAAAAGAGTAAGAAATTTTTTAAAAATTAAATATTTATCATATTTCCATTTTACTTACCTCCTCCATTTCTGAAATTTCATTATCAATATCATCGGCAACACCATAGAGTTCATTTAAGGCTTCCAACACAAAACGACTAGCAAAAGATTTTTCTCCCACAATCACATCCTCCGGAGGCATGATTTGTAATTTATAATTAGCAGCAGACATAGCAGAACGCATGGAATCCAAATGATTACCGGCATTATTGACAATTTTACTATTATAATTGGAAGCTTCCTTTAGTCGATAAATTCTAGGGAAACATATTTAATAGAAATTATTATGCGTATATTAAAATATCAGAAAAAGAAAAAAATTACTGTTCCAATGAGGGGTCTTGATTTGGCAAACGACTAAAAAATTCTAATAATTCATCTCGTTGTTTGGGTCGCGTAAACCCCATCAATTCCAAATCCTCATGGGTTAATGAAGCCAAATCACGATAGGAAATATTTTCCGCTATCAATTTCTCCACATAATCACTCGTATTATCACCTTGTGTGGCCAACAATGTGTTTAATATTTCACGATTTGCCTGTGAGTCTCCCTTGGGTTGTATCCATTTGTGACGATAACGTAGGAAACCACTGTCGCCTTCATATAGTAAACCTTTACTTTGAAAATCTTTATTTGATTCAAATTGTACAGCTGGCACTTTAATCGATACTAATGGATTACTTTGTTCCTTCATTTTTGCAAAAAATTATAATATAAACACAGTTTTTGCAAATAACATTAAACAAAATAACAAAAATATATTATCCAACAACAAAGCTATACAAACGAGTTTTTTTTTTGTTGTAGTAGAGTGCAAAAAAAAAACAACTGTAAACAAAGGTTTTGTAGAAAAAAATTACAACAGAGATACCAGATGCTTTGTGCATGGTTGGTATTGAAATGTTGCCATTTATTCCAACGGCAATTTACCGTAAAAAATTTAAAAGCACAAATGAAAGAAAACTACGTGAATTTTATGAAACGTTTCTCATTTACCACCCTAACTCAATTAAAATAGTAAATATTTCTTATACTATTTATACGATTGCAAAAATTAAGGTATCAATAGAAAGCTGTTAATGGCGCAATTATAAAAATAAAATAAAAAATGTAAAATTTTTATAAACATGACTTTTTTTATATTTTTGTAATTTTTGGTGCAAAAAAATATATATATTTTTTATTCATACCCGGCCTTCGGCCGGATAGAAGAACTTTTAACTCTGTGGTATGTCTAAAATAGGAATGTCAATAACTTAAAATATAATTGTGTTTGTGAGAGTGAAAAAAATGCACTTAAAGAAAAGAGGGTTTTAATAAACAAAATACGTCACTTATACACTTTCGCTTTCCTCTAATTTATTAAAATTGAAGTAAAAAATATAATTATCATTTCCCCACTTTATCTCAAAACACTAATATAAAATAAATTGATTACCAAACTATTAATTTCGTTAATGCGATTATCTTAGAGAAATTCGATTTTAAAAGCCATATAACTTCCAATATATTGAATTGCGCTTAAAAGTTTTTATATCGCTATTTTCATCGATTAAAGTCGTATTTATGCATATGAAACATATATTTTTAGCATAAATCATCAGGATTATCAATAGTTCTTTTACTTGTGATTAGTTATGATATTATTCCCCTGAATATCTATATTAAAATAAATGTTCGATAAATACCATGTTAATGTTGACCATATAACTTAAACTTAAATGTTATATCCGGTGTTCATAATATTCACCGTGAAAAGTTTTTAATTCCGAAAAATTTGTATTAACATAAAAAATATATATAATATATTAATGGTTCTGGTAATATTGTGATAACTAATATTTCCATTATATATGGGGTCTAATACTTTTCTGGACATATTCGCCTCCTTAATCTTTTATGTGAAAATACATACTTTAGAAAAGTGAAAATTAGTATTTGGTTTGTATGTCATATCATTATGGAAACAAAATTTAACATTTTTATTTATATATCCACAACAAATAGCCGTTAATTTAAATCATGTTTTTAAGAAATCAATCAACAAGTGTTGGCAAAAAATATTATCGTAAAAGTTAGAAATAATTTCATATAATATAACGGTAACCAACAGCTGTTATAACTGTTATTCAATTGCGCAAGTCAAGCTTATAACGTATACATATGACAACTAACGGTATGAAAAAAATAATAATTACTGTCACTTGTTTCCGTTTTTTGTTTACTGTAATACACACACGAAAATTATAAATACAATTATAAGTTTATTAAAAAAAAAAATAATATAAGAAAAACATTAAATAGAAAATTTATAAAACAAAATTAGTGTTCAAAATCCCCAGTCACAATCCAAAAAGTAAAAAATAAATAAAAATAAAACGAAATGTTCCTTAAGGAACTTATACGTTTTTCCACCCAGCATAGAACTTTATACTGCTATATGATTTTAAGCATATGGATATTTTTATTAATAGCAGGTAAGTTATAAAGATTTTTAATTCAACAGTTAATTAAACTTTATATTCTTTTAGGCATGTACAAATATATAGGCCGTAGTTCTTCATCTTTAAGCTATATACTAAATGGTAAATCTCAATATTATGCTTCAGTTATAACGTCCACTCCTTCATTGGAATCAAATAATTTTGCCAAATACAAGGCACGTTGTACGTCATTAGCACAAATCAATCGTTTGGACGACGGTGGCATATTAGATGGTTGGAAATTACAGGGTGTTTTGTTGGTTATACGTCATGGAGATCGTGGTCCTATGTCTCATGTACGTAATATACCGCACTTGGATTGTGGCATAACTGGGGATAATTTAGTTAATAAGTATGTTTTTTAAGCTTTTATATGATATAGTTATTAGAATGGAATATAATTAAAATAATTATTTTCCAGATATCGTAGTTTTTTATATAATTCCACTTCAGTTTCGGGTTCAAATCATATGTATTGGAATAAAGTGGGTCCATTTCATAGTTTTCCTTTATTACCTTTAGCGGAAAAGGAGTGTTTGTTGGGTCAGTTGACATATAAGTGAGTATGGAAATCATATAGAACATATTTTTCTTATACATTCAATCATATTCTAATTATCGTTTTATGCATTTAGAGGAATAGCACAACTTTTACATGTTGGTGAGACTTTGCATCAAATTTATGCACATCCATTGGGTTTATGGTTTAAACAAGCCAACAATCAATATGGGAAAAATGTCATGAACTCTACCCCCTATTCCACACTTTTAAATTCGGATGAAGTAGTAGTTTATACTACACGTGTAAGAAGAACTTTCCAATCAGCTTTAGCTTTACTTTATACATTTCTACCAACGGACAAATGGTTGGCATTGAATGTCAAGGAGTCTCATAG
Organism: Phormia regina; assembly: GCA_001735545.1. Taxonomy (NCBI): domain Eukaryota; kingdom Metazoa; phylum Arthropoda; class Insecta; order Diptera; family Calliphoridae; genus Phormia; species Phormia regina. The sequence goes on from MINK01172274.1 coordinate 20,740, forward strand.
CATAGCATTTTGTTTTAGTGACTGTGCTTGTCCTCAAGCTGATGCATTACGTAAAGAACTAATGAAAATGCAAAAGCAAAGATTAAGTCAACAGCCTATGGTGGCCAATGTTATGCATTGGATTGGCAATCAATTATTGCAACATACTCCGAATGGCATAAATGATCCCAATGAGGTAGTAGATGCCATGCTCACTGTAATGTGTCATGATGCCCCTTGGCCCTGTAGGAATGTTAATGGTTCCGACCAGGCCTCTGTAAGTACTAAACCCAGTGATGTGGACTTGAATGATGTTATTAATATCGACCAAGATGACATAGCTGTTGGTGGACAGGCTGCCGATGATATTGTCTCCAATTTAATAGAGCTACATAACGGTAATATTGAAGCTCCTACCACAACTGCTGAGGGTTGTATAGAATCACATCATGTTTCAACTCTAATGTCATTTTCTAATTGGCAATCTACTAGAGAAGTCCATCATTCATATTACAAACGTATAGGACTTATGAGAGCTTATGGCATGATTCGTCATATAGTTAGTTATATGTTACGCATGATATCAGGAGATCGCACAAAATTTGTCTTATACTCAGGACATGATTGGACTTTACAATATCTTACAGCTGCTCTGGGCATACAAACCGATAACACCTTTATAGCTTATGCTGCTCGTTTGGCTTTTGAAGTATATAAAAGTGAAGCTCATACTGATTATTATTTTCGTGTAGTCTATGATGGTCATGATGTTACGAAACAAATTGATTTTTGTGAGGGTGGTAAAAGCCTAAGGGTTACAAGAGATTCTCGCGGCAATAAGGCCGATCTTTGCCCAATTGAAAATATTATACGTTTTTTACACGAAGACTATTTTGGTCCCTTAAATGCCACCAATTTTAAGGATGCTTGTATTTTGCAGCCACAAAAACCCAATGAATTTTAAATATGTTTTATTTTATTTGATCTTCTTTTTTTTTTTTTTTGTCGTCATTACAAACTTAAACTAAATTTAAAACGAAATTGTAAACGATACATATCAAAAATATCATGTAATATTACAAAATCTATATTTAATTATAAGATAAACATTTAATTAATTAAGAAACTGCACATACAACTAAAAAAAGAAACAACACTCAACACATACATATCAAAACTGTGATAAAAACTAGTTAAAATATAGAATTAAGTTTATGATTAATATAACATGTGTATTATATCGATTGAAAGGTGACATACATATCATTGTAAAACTTACCGCCATAAAAAAATATATATACATATATACTTATCGTACTTAAAATATTATAAGATATACATAAATCAAATAAAAGTTATTTAAATCTATCAAAATTGTTTGGTTTATCTTTTATTCTAAAATTTTAAAATAAAACTAAATTCAACTTACGTATACCAAAATCTTCAAAAAGCAAAGTAATAGATGTAATGTAAACAACTAAATTTTGTGTAAAAATTCTTACAAATTCAAAATAGCATCCAAAATTAAAATGATAGAAGGAAAATAACGATAATCTGTGATCACTCATAATATTGACCAAAAATCGATATTTTGTATGAAATATTTTTCAAAACTAAAATCGCTTCTAAAATCTAAACTAGAAGGTTTAGAAGGAAAATAACGATAATCTGTGATCACTCATAATATTGACCAAAAATCGATATTTTGTATGAAATATTTTTCAAAACTAAAATCGCTTCTAAAATCTAAACTAGAAGGTTTAGAAGGAAAATAACGATAATCTGTGATCACTCATAATTTGACCAAAAATCGATATTTTGTATGAAAAATTGTTTCAACTAAAAATCCTTCTAAAATCTAAACAGAAGGTTAGAAGCGAAATAACGATAATCTGTGATCACTCAGAATATTGACCAAAAATCGATATTTTGTATGAAATATTTTTTCAAAACTTAAATCGCTTCTAAAATTAAACTAGAAGGTTAGAAGGAAAATAACGATATCTGTAATCCTCATAATATTGGCCAAAAATCGATATTTTGTATGAAAATTTTCAAACTAAAATCGCTTCTAAAATTTAATTTAGAAGGTTAGAAGGAAAATAACGATAATCTGTGATCACTTCCAATATTGACCAAAAATCGATATTTTGTATGAAATATTTTTCAAAACTAAAATCGCTTCTAAAATCTAAACTAGAAGGTTTAGAAGGAAAATAACGATAATCTGTGATCACTTTTTTCACTTTTTTTCAAATCTAAAATCACTTATAAAATCTAAAGGATAATCTGTAAACACTTATAATATTAACCGAAATAAACTATATTTTTCAGAAAATGTCGAAATTATTAATTTAAAAAATTTATATTTTAGTTAATTTTTTTTTTATTTTTTAGTTAATTCAAATGGGAGAACAATATTCTTCTTTGGCAGAATTTGTAAGTAAATGCAATCTTTTCAACTTTTAAATAATTTTCAAATGCTTCATAAATTTTATCCGCTTAAGCAGTTAATGTTATTCCCTCATTGCAAATGCTTGACTAAAAGTGCATTATACAAATGCATTGCAAAAGACCCATAAAATTTTTAACAAATACTGAGCAAATGAATATTTAAAAAAATATATATGATTGAGGTTAACGAACGAAACTCAATACAGAACAACGACCCCCAGAAGAGAGGAGATACAAACAGCCACAAAAGTATTGTTCATGTACATAAATGAATGAAATACAAAAAACAAGTAGAACAAGCTATAAAAATAACTAGAGTGCATAAGCAACAAGGGGAGCAAATGTACAAATAATACTTGTTGTGTACACTTAAGCCAAAAGGGGGGGAGAACTATCATATACAATTTCTACACAAATACTTTAAACATTCACACACACATATACATGTTTGAATATAAAATTGTACAAGTACTAAATGTATACATTTTTGTATAACAGCGCAATTGAGCGTAATTAAAGGCAAAATCATAGAGTACTTAATGTAAAATCAAGCAACTAAAATATCTGACAGCCTGTTACCTCTCAGTACACTTTGTTACTTACGTGAGATTTAAAAAAAGTAGTCATACAAAACAAAAAAATCACTGAAGAAGCAGCAAGTAAAAAAAAATACATTACAGTACAATTGAAGTCTAAATAATGTGGGGAATATATAGATATACATACATATATGTATAGTCGTACTTATTTGTTTGTATTTTAGTACTTTGTTACACTTTATAACACAAAACAAGTGCAATTGAAATCATTTTACGATAATGCCAGATTTGATGAAAATAATTAATTCGTAATCAGCTGAGATATGGGTTTCTAAATAAAACCTAAAAATTTATTAAAGTTTAGTAGAAATCTTAAAATTTGCCAATTTGAAAAATTCATTCAAAATAAATATTAATTAATCTATAATCAGCTGGTATATTACTAATCATTTATATTGCCTCTAATCTTTTATTATTATTCCCATAAAAATATAGTTTAAGTTCATATATATATATATATATATCATTTAAAACTCTTTACTAGTTCGTAATTGAAAATGAAAGCAGCAGTTTTTGTTTAAGGACTTTATATGTAAGAAATATATCTATTTATTTATTATTTTTATTGTTTATTTATTTTTATTAATTTGTACTTCATTAAAACTTAAGGTCAAAGCTCCAAAAGAATTAATTAAATAAATCTTGGCTTAATTTCCTTGAAACTTAATTATGAAATACTAATTTTTCATTCCTTAATACCACTCCAAAAAAAAAACAATAGCTTAATATAAAAGCTTTTGATTGAATAAAGAAAATTCTTTATTAAATTAATTTATTTATTAAGAATTCATTAAATACTTGTTAATTCAAATATTTTCCAAATTGAATAAAAATATTTTTATTTTATTCAATTTGTAATATTTCATTTTTTTAACTTATACAAAATGAATTAAAAGCTATTTTGAAATAGATTTATATTGAACAAATTTTAATGATACAATTGGGGAATTCACAATGTGTGCTATCATGTCGTATTGTCATAAAATTTTACAAAAGAAAATTTTATGACTTAAGATAATACGACATGATAGAACACATTGTGAATCCCCCAAATATATTTTTTTAGTTTAAATAGTATAAATGATGAATGAATTCTTTAAGAAATTAAATCATTTCAGAATTAATTTATCATAGAATTTTATTCTATGAAGTACAAAGAATTTTTGTATATGAATTCAATTAATTTTAATTCATTCAAAAAGAGTTGTAATTTTCAAAGCTTTGCTTATGCGTTATTTAATGATTTCATTATGTTTTTCTTTTTAATGCAATTCTATTGACGTTTAGTTAATACTTAGGAAACTGTTCCACTTACTCTGTCATTTAATAGTTTGTTTATTCTCTTTTTTTAGATTTTAAATACCTTTATTCAGTAATAGATCTTTGCAACATATGTTAATTGTTGTAAATAAATAAATAAATAAATAAATAAATAAATAAATAAATATTGAATTTGTCATTCCATGTATAATGACAAATTCAAATTCTGGTGGGCAGACCACGCCAATTTTTTTTTATCATCTTTCTTTTCATGACATAGACATACCAAGATCGGATCAGAATGTAAAAAGAACCTAGAAAATATATACTTTTTGGAATCTTAAAGATATTTTTTGATATGCTAGACATGGAATGACGAAACCAATAAACGTCTAATTTTTTGATGGTGGAACCTATTGTCTTTATTTCTTATTTCCGGATATCAATTAATTTAAAAAATAAATAAAAACTTGTAATTTAGTCGAAACACTAGATCAGATTTTACTCTTCATTCTCTTGAAAATAAGTTCATACAAATGATCATTTATTTTTACTTTTACCAAATGTTAATTTAAAAAAACTATGCAAATATAATATGCGTTACTATAGATTGATTCCCATTATATTTAATAAATGTTGTTTCTACTAACATAAAACTTATTTGTGTCTAATAACAACTTAATACTAACATTCTCGTATGGGATTTAAGTGCGTTGAAATGATTTTCTGTAAAAGGGATTATGTGGCAGATTTGGTCAATTGTGGACCGATGTTGATACTTGTATAGAACTCCTTTTTGCCGAATTTCAATAAAAGATTCCTATTTTTAAGTTTGAAACCCCATTTTTAGTGTTGAAACCCTATTTTGGGGGGATATTTGTATGGGAGCTAGGAGATAGACCGACCACAAAATTAAATTAATTTTAAGCACTTAAAATTTCTCAATAATCTGGAAATAGAAACTAGCCATTTTCAGATTCTTCCCGGGAATAAATTCCTCCGCTATACATACTACAATGCAATTGTAGTATGTAATTGTAATTGTTAACATTGTTGCCATTAGAAGAAACTACACAGTGGAGAAAAAGATTCGTAGAAGTTATTTTTTATTTGTCATTAGTAGATCATTCTTAGTTTATAATTCATGTTCATTGCTTTCGAAGTACTTTGCTTAAAACTATGTTTATAAAATTTCTTAGTTAACTGTCTGATATTTGCTTTTACACAGATTCCATAATTTTGGTTTATTCAAAATCCAAAAAATTTTCTTTCAGAAAGATACTGATTGGACTCGGATTTCCTAGGAAAATTGCGATTTTCCTAGGAAATCCGAGTTTCTAGAGTTAAGCGAAAGAAAATTGCATAAATTTTAAAAAATGGATATATATTTAAATTTTTTAATGAATAGGGCCAGCGGCCCTATGGGAATTTGAAACACCGGCTTATATAACTATTTTTAAAAAAAATTAATAAATAAAAAAAAATATGTGTATCATTTAATAGCGCAAAATTCGAGTAAAAATAATTTAAAAAATAATATTTTAAATGGTTTCCTCCAACCTTTTAATAATAACGGTATTTACCGGTATTTTAGTTTCGGTACTGGTATACCGTTACCGATATAGTTTAAAATATCGTTATCGATACCGTTTCCGAAATAATAATAAATAGAAATAAAAACACATTAACATATACCGTTGTACACAATTTCAATTTGATTAATTCGTTTCTAGTTAATTCCTGAATAATATTTTTATCTTCGAAAATAAAATTTGTGGTCTTCGAACAAATTAAAAAAAAATTGAATTTACAAACAAAAAAATAAAATAAAAATTAGGATTCAGTGATAAAAATTATGTTCCGAACGAATTAAAAAAATGAGCGATCTTCCTACTCTGTCTAAAATGAACCGACAATTAGAAATTCCAGATATTTCATAAATATTTAGATTTTGTTTCACTGCGTTAGGTATTCTATAAAGATTTTATATTCATATTTTCCTCCCAGTCTGGCATCCCAATTTGTTTGATTCAAAGTATTACAATAAAATCCAACCAGACAACAAATGTAAAAGCTGAAAACTGTTTTTTTATGGTTGTTAAACTTTTTTTTTCATATTACAAAAAAGTGGGGTACTTTCATATACGTATTAAGGAGAAATTGGGGAAAGTTGGATTTTACACACAGAGAAAATTCAAAGGAGAGAGGAAATGTAAACATGATGTAAAATGTAAATCTGAACAAGACAATCGAAACAAAAAACACTTGCTGCGATAAGTAAAAGCATCTATAAATATATTTTAAAAGAAGAAAAATCAAATTCTCCCCATTATTATAACAGAGGCCATGTAAATTTCCTCCTTTTCTTTAATGCTCCAAAACGTTGTAACACAACACTAACAATAAACTTTTTACAGATAAAGGGGACAAAATGTTGTGTTATGTGATTTAGTTTTTATAAATCGGTGCACTCGCACTGCATGTTCTTGTTACATGAGCATAAGGAGCCCAGATTTTGTAGCTTGCAACTTTTGGTTTTTGCAAAAATACCCAACGAAAATATTTGTATTTTGCTGATTTTTTTCGTTTCGAAAAACTTGGAATTCATCCATCTCTTCTATTAAAAACAGCAACAAAAACAACATGTCCATATTGTACTCATATGACGGTGTTGTGGTACTCATTTGCAATAATGCAAAAAAAAAAAAGTTAAAATACGTATAAATAACAAATCTCACAATCTTACAATATTTATGCATGTGGTTGTAAATTGTGGCTAACAATTTTTTTTTTATCTGTATGTATTAAAAAAAATCAAAAGCTGCAACAACAACAACATCACTCGCAAAGTGCAATAAAACGCTAAAAATTGCGGTACTTTTTATACGAGCATTTGACTTAAAGAGCACAAGGTTATTGACTTGTATTTAGTACAACAAACAGCCTTTCTCGTTTATTCACTCGCTCCTCTCTGTTTGTAATATACATTTGTAGGTTTGCATATGTGTTGACAACATTTATTTATCTTGTTAGTGTTAGTTTACACTCAATGCATTTTTCTGTCTCTAAAATGCATTTTATTTTATTTTTAGTTGATATTTTTGTTGACGAAACTTATTAGAGAGTCAGCAAATCTAAAGTTTTGTCTCTTTTTTTCAAAACATTGAAAATCATTTGCAAAGTTTATGCAATTGCTGTGAGAGTATTTACAAAATATAAAATACTACTTACATAAAATTGGAATATTTTATATTTATACAAACTATAGTTTCGGAATTATTTACACTCTACAGCAGATATAATAACTATGTCTTATTCCACATGAATTTGTTATGACTTTGAATAACTATACACCCCTATCGTGAATAACAAGTGAAATTTTTGTTCCCGTGAAATTTTTATATCCCTTGAAGGGAAAAATATCCCGTGGAAAAAATTTTCCCGCTATCAATTCTCAGTGCATTCAAAAAAAGAAGAAATAATAAATAAAATAATAAAATCTAAGAAAACAAATAAAATTAAACAAAAACAAATTAAAGTTTTAAAAATGTTTAGAGTTGGAACAATAATTTCGTTGCAAGAGTAGCAAAGCAAGAACCAGAGAGTTGTTCGTCGAGGTTTGCGGCTCGCATCTAACCCTCTGGAGTTTACTAAAAATTGTGCAATTGGCTGAATTCAATAAAGAAAGACTTTTGAATTAATTCTCTGTATTAGATTTATCCAACATTTCAGGTTAAACAAAAATGTTTTTTTATAAATTCTGGACGTACTCAATAATTCTTTGCCATCTACAAAAATATCATTTGGTACTCCGCCAATTTTGAAGTCTGTTTACGGTTCCTTGCAGAGGATGGTTATGAGAAAGCTGTAGCTAAAGATTATGAAATCGGAATGGAACTACCAACTTTCTAACATACTTACATGTTTTGTTCTGTTCCCCAGCAAAAATAAAGTAAACAAATTAACGGGAAAAACGTAAAAACTCGCTGGAAAAGAATCATTTATATTAAGGGAAATTTATTTTAGCATGTTTAGCAAATTTAAGGAAAGGGAATACATTTCGAGGGAAAAGTATTCACAATAGAGGTGATAGTCTATGTTTAGCTATAGTCCGATCTAGTCTTCTTTAAGATACTAAGTAGACATTGGGGTAAATCTGTCTAATCTAAAGATATTATGGGATTTTATAAATTGCAAGCACATTAGAGAATCCTTAGAACCTGGTGCTTATTATTTTTCAATCGTTATTGCTATTTGCATTAATTCTTCTTCTTTTTCAGGGGTTCTCACAAGATCTTGCTTCGAGACACCTTTTTGACACGACACAAAATCAGATAAAATGTTATGTTTGTTCCTTGAGATCTTTAATTTAAGAGCGTTTTCCCATAAAGCATAAAGTAATATTATTATTTGCGTTCACAAATTTCACATAAAATTGTATGTTGGTAAATTTGTTAATATTTTTTTGTGTTATTTGCTTTTTAAAAGTACTTCAATTTGGCAAGTTCTTGGTCCACAGTTTTTCATATACATATATTTCCGACCGATTTTATTAGTTCTTACTTTACATAAGTAAAGAGCAAAATTATCTATTAAATTAAGAAAATTTGAAGTCGATATCTTCACCGAGTCCAAAATAAATGATTTTAAATGTAAAAGTTATGATTTTGATGACTTTAAAATAGAAAATAATTCTAAAAACTCACTTTATAGAAAGTTTTGACTTCAGAATATATTTTCTAAAATCTCTTCCTTCTTTTCTAAAAACATGTCTTTCCATTTTTAAATACATTCAGGCTTTATTCGGAATTTTTATTAAAACTTTCTACATAATATTTTTATTAACGCAAATTGTGTTTTTAAGAATGCTCTTCGATATACCTTTGCGACTGCCAGAAATTTTCCTACGGACCTCTTGTGGATCGCGGACATCATTTGAGAACCGTTGATCTAGGCTATAGTTTAATCTCTGATCTAATCCATAGTCTAGTCCATATTCAAGTTCATATAATCTGTCTAAAATGTAGCTTACATTCGAGTATATAGTCTTGTTTACAGTCTAGGATATAGTCTAGTTTACTGTCTAGTACGTCGTCGAATATACAGTTTAGTACATAGTTTACTATATAGTCTAGTCTAGTTTATAGTTAATAGTATGCAGTCTAGTTCATAATATAAAACATACTCTAGTTTATAGTCTATTTTCTAGTTTATAGTAGTATAGTCTGCAGCCTGGTTTATAGTATAGTGCACATTTCACCTTACAATCAAGTACTTAGTATAGTTTATATTTTAATCCATAGTTTATAACTTATCTGCACACCTTTGAATGCACTTAAATGCATTTTTCATTAATATAGCGTACAAGAACATTTTTTTTTCCAATGAAAAAGTTTACTCTCACAATATAGGTATTGCAAAAAGAAAGACAAAAAAAAAAAAACTGATGTAATAGGAGCTAAAGAGCGAGAGAGTGACTGATTAAATGCAATTTCACAAATACCAACAAACTTGCACTAATATTACACACAACAATCAAACAATAAATAACAATGCAATTTACGAGAATTTTACTCCCGCGATGACGTTGCTCATACAGTCATTTAAAAAAAAGCAGAAGCATCTAAAGTTGTTGTTGTTGTTGCTGACATTTCAGCAAATACTTATACTAAATAACAGACAACAATAATAACAACGATAACAAGTGAATTGTAAAAAAAAAATAATAATAATAATAAAAATTGCAACTTGTTTGCAATTTCTGCGATTCTGCTACAAAATGTTGAGGAAGAAAAATCGTGTAAACTTTAAAAAAATATTTTCAATAGCATTTTCATCAGCAACGTATGAGAGATGTGTGTTTCTTTGATTTTATTTGTTGTGTACTGTGTATTGTTGTAACTAACATATTTAAAGAACATTTTACTGCTGGTGGTTTGGCTGATATTGCTGAAATTTTTGGAAACATCAACAACAGACAGACGTCATATTGCACATCTTTCGTATTTGCTTACAGGGAGTCATTGCTAAGTGTTAGTGTGTTTAAATGTAATAAAAACAGTAGAGAATATATATGGTGTATGAATGAGTGTTTGTAAAAAATCTAATTTTCTAATACAAATAATGTGCAATTACTATTCCCTTTATGGAGGGCATAAACTAACGATTTTCTAACATCCTAGGAAAATAGACAACTAGGCAAACATAATACTAGGAAAATTCAAGCTGTAAACGTACATATAGTTACGTTACATTTTCGAGTACAACACTCACAGTAACTCATTTACTTACTTACTGTGGGCTATGCATTACAGAGAAGTGGATACGAATTTTCTGTTGTTGCTGCTGCTGATGGTGGTACTGGTAATGGCACTAGCACTAGCAATGGTGCTGCATAAATCCAGCCAAGCAACCAGCTAACCAGCCAGCAGTCAGCCAAGTTTAGTCTATATAACCATTGGTAACTAGGATAGAAGTGTTGTATATGCAGTCTGCAGTATGTCTATCTGTCTGCCAGCTTGCCTGTCGAGCTAGACAATTTTACAAACCATTGGAAACATGGTATACCTTAAAAGTCTGGTCTGGTTGCTTGTAATGGTTGGATGGTTTGTTGCAGATGGTTATGCTACGCTAGACTTACATGAGATTTTCTAATGTTAATTTACCATGGTATGGTACTTCATACACACAAACTTTGACGTTTGCTTCGAAAAGTTTTTCCAACAAAAATGTTTCTTCAATTATTACCTTCTAGTATTGCTGATACGGCATTACTCTGCAATGTCTCCTATTACATGAAATGATTACATTGCAGCAGACTGTTGGAAATACATAATAATGCCTGGCTGCCATACATAAACCATACCATACAATGTTTGTATGCACATATAAACTTCTCCTCTTATGATTGTGTCTCCTCCAGTAAAAATGCATCGTCGTCGTCATCTTTCAAATGCAACACTACTCTTAAGCTTAAGAAAATTTTCCTGAGATCTACTTATACAATGTTTACTCATACCAATATACATTGTGCCTATTACTAAGTACATCGTAAATACACATAAAGCTACTCTTCTCCAGCATTGTATCTATTTTCATAGACACATATTTGTATGTCGTTCAGTTGTTTGGTCGCTCCCTACGTCTGTCGATGTCGTTGAAATAAAATAAAAGATGTGTTGATAAACGTCATAATGTAAAGCTTTTGTTTTTGCCGTTTAAGTGTAAGAGCAATTGCAGTGTGTGTTTTTCATTTACGATGCTCCTCCTCATCATTGTCTTATCATAATGTACACACCATTGTCGTCGTCGTCGTCATCATCATTGCAATTGCTGTCGTCATTTTCATTGTTTATTTGTAGTCGAGTTGAATTCAATGTAATATATTTTTCATACCTGCTTTAGTATACTTCACATTACACACGCCAATTGTTTTTTATGGAAGTCTTTGTATTTAGGATACAATAAGCTATAGGGAAATCAATTTTAAGACCCATTAGGAATTTCAATAAAAAAAAAACTTTCTGAATATAAGAAAAACTTAATATGGAAAATATTTATGGAGTTATACTGATATGAAAATTTAATGTAGCTAGACTAGACTACTTATGCCAGTTTATAGTCCTGTTAGAATATAGTCTAGTTGTATCTTATTTTTGGGAGACTGTAGTCTAATCAAACTATATTTTAGTCAAATATAGTCTAGTCAGAATATATTTTAATCAAAATATAGCCCAGTAAGAATATATTTTATGAATAAAATATAGTCTAATCAAACTATATTTTCGCCTGACTTTAGTCAAGTTAAAATATGTCTCGTCAGAATATATTTAAGTCAAAATAAACTTTAATGGAACTATATTTTTATGAGACTAAAATAGACTCAGTAGGGTGAGACTATAGTATAGTCATATAGTTATAGTCCAATTAGACTATAGTCCAAACAAAATATAGTCTAATCAGACTAAAGTTTAGTCTAATGCGACTATAGTATAGTTATGCTATTTTTTTTGTGACACTATAGTCAAATCATACTATAGACTACTCAAGTAAAATGAGACTATAGTATAATAAAATTAGACTTTATTTCATTTAGACTATAGTCTGATGAGAAAGTATTGTTTATTTAGGTGATAGTCTAGTCAGACTATGATTCAATCAGGCTATATTCCAATCAGACTTTAATTCATTCAGATTTTATTCCATAGTTTAGTCATATATTACTCTAGTCGAACTATATTGAAGTCAGGCTTTATTTTAATCAGACTATATTCTAGTGAGACTATATTTCCGTTAGGTTTCAGTCACGCTATATTCCAATCAGGCTGTTGTCCAGTCTGAATATATTCTAGTCAGACTAAAGTCTAGTTGAACAATATTCTAGTTAGAGTTTTATTCATTCAGACTATATTCTTATGGTCTAGTCAAATAATATTCTAGTCAAACTATATAGGAATCAGGCTTTATTATAATCAAACTATTTTCTAGTGAGACTATATTTCAGTCATATTATACCCTATTCAGAATATATTCTAGTCATTATATTTTAGTCTAGTCAGATTATATTCCAGTCAGGCTATAGTCTATTAAGACTATATTCCTACAGTCTAGTCATGCTGTACTATTCTCAGGCAATTGTTTATTTAGACGATAATCTAGTAAGATTATATATATTGCAGTGAGGCTATAGTCTAGTCACTTTATATTCAAATATATATAAATTTTCAAATTTATAAAAGCTTTATAAACAAAATTTCCATACAAATTTGATTAATAAATGGTTTATAAATTTTAAAATTTTATTATGAATAAGGCAGTTAGACTATAGTATTGCATATTGAAACTACAGTCTATAGTCTAGCAAGGTTCTAGTTCAGTCAGGTTATAGCCTGAATTAGTTTTGTCTAATTATAATAAGATCTAGTCAAGTAAGAATTTGCTCTAGTCGGATTTTGATCAAGACAGATTATTGTGTAAATTCTCTCCAGTCTCTAATCCAGTAAGGTTATAGCCCAAATTAATTAGATTTTAATCATGTTAGACTATTGAGTAATCAGACTTTAAAATGTAATAAAATTTAAACAGGCTATAGCCGGAATTTGTCATATTATAGTCTAGTTGGATTAGAATAAAATTAGACTATATTCTAGTCAGACTGTAATTTATAGCTTATACTCTAGTTTTCAATAGCCTATGATGGCTACATTGTAGACATAATATTAGTAAATACTTATTCATGTACTAAGTATATTTGTAGCTAATAATCCTCTAAATTTCCTACTGATATCATTTGCTATTGCCTACATACAAATAAAACCCATTCAATGGCCTGCCAATGACCCATGCTTTAATAACAACAAAACATCAATAAAGAGGTGTGTAAACTCTACGCGAACGTTCGTTGAACTCGTACAAAAATAAACATGAAAACAATAACAAATTGCTTAGCTTTGCTATCTGGGAGATTGTGCAAAAATAAAAAAAGAAAAGAAGAAAGAATCAACGACAAATAAAATAAACTGGACGTACATAATTCGCTTACTCACACATACTCTTACTATCATAAAGTTCAACGACTACCAGACAACGATAATAAGCGACGCATCGGCTGGGGGATATTTTGCTTTCAGTTATTAACCCAGTAGTTTTTTATATAAACAAATGTATAGCTACTAAAAATTCTGAAACCCTAATAGAATAACATGAAATGACGCAAACTCTGAAAAGTTTTTGAAATAAATGACACTCAACCAACCAACAACATTTAAAAAAAATCGACAACAGCGAACCAACACAAACAATTAACTGAGTCTGTCAAAAAATGTGTTGTTAGGTCGATCCTAACTAAATAAAGGGATAATGTTGCCGTAAAGCACATTTCAAAGTTTATATAAATAAATAACTACATGTTAAATGTACATTTCATCTATCTACGTATAGCTTTTTTTAGATTTACGCAAAGTTCATTTATACAATATTTTATTATAACATCAGCTTGTTTTGGCGGCAATTTAAATTCAAGCACTATGGGTTGCATTTTTTAAGATAAATATATATATAATTTGTTTTTGAAGAATTCATTATCATATTGGTAAAATTAACAATTATAAATTTATAAATAAATCGATTAGTCGCCATTTTGTTCAAAATTAAGCTGATGGTCATTTTAGAGTTAATTATTAGCTGGAATATAAATTCCATTTATACGTTAGAATTAGTCTCAATCATGGGTTCTGTTATAGTCTCAATGTTAAGTCCTTTTATAGCCTAAAACTTGGTTCAATAGTAATTCCTTTTATAGCTCAAAATTAGCTTCAATCGTATATAGTTTTTTATTAAAAAATATTTTTTAACGTAGAAATGTTCATAATTAAAATCAAGTCAAGCACAAGCTTTAATTACAGTTATTTTATTATCTTCATAAGGAGTGCGATCGAAAAAATTTCAACATACATAAAATTCAAAAACTTGGAAACGGTTGATCATAGAGTTGTTTAATTGATATTCTTCAAAAAACCTGTTTATGAACTTGTAGGCCTTTTCGGGTTGTTTCAGCCACTTTTCTGTAACAGTCTACCCATCTTCTTTTTAAATCTTCCATATTTTTGGACACCTCATCCGTCCTCTTCAATTCTATTTTCACAAGAATCCAATATCTTTTCACTGGCCTTAGCGCCGGATAACATGATATCATATCAGAAAAATATGTAGACTTATTGTGCTCTCTTCTGAAAGAAAAAATACTTTTTTCAAACATTCTTTGTTATATTTTGTGATATTTATAAAGCCTACTGTAACAAATAATTTGCTTCTTTTGCCGCAACTGCATTAATCATGCCCAACCAGGAATTCAATAGAAAATTTCCACTGCTTATCACTTATCATAACATATCCTAGAGCATCATCAACATAAACATTTTGACCAGGATGCTGCATTTTGCAACATGAGAATTTTTGTATTTTTTTGCAACATCCCACTATTGAACATTTTGGACTTTATATGTTTTCAGCTCCACATTAGCATTAACTTTTCGCACCAAATAGCCTGACACTGAGCTAACAGGGGTGCTTTTCTACCAGATGTATCAAACTCACAACAAATAAACATGATTGATATAATAACAGACATATGAGGCAAAACGTGTGTTATGATTTTTTCGATTGCACTCCTTTTGAATATGATTCAGAACTATTTTCTATAATTCAAATTTTGTTTTAATCGTAGTTTTTTTTTATAGCAACAAATCGTTACTAAATACAATAATATTTTAATAATATAATAAATATTTTTTAACCATTGTGCAGCCAGCATGTATTCATTTTCATATATACACTGTAATATTTAACAGTCATATTTTAATTTTAAAGTCGCCTTTTTGAAATTTCTTAATTCCTGTTCAATTATATTTTATACATACAATTCAAATAAAAGATCTCTTTTAACCTAATAAGAAACTTTTAATAAGAGTCTTTTTAGGTACTTAAAAAAAGCCTCTTAACATTCCCTAACAACAACAACAACTAAACTTTTATAACAAATAACATCTATCCGTTCAATGTATGTTATTTTTTCTTTTTAAAATTGCCCTTTTCTGCTTTATTACAATATGTTATTTTTTATTTTTACACTCAAGACCTCTGTATATGCGCTCTACATCATCTCATCTCTTAATATCATATTAACAATTATTATTTTTATTATGGAAATAACGTACATATACAAAAAATAATAATGAATAATAATGAAATATAAGAATATTTATGTATGCATGACACCACTGTAACAACCATAATAATAATAATAAATAATTTTACATAAATAAATAAATTTCGCTATTTCAACCCACTTCCCTTTAAAATATTGTTTTTTCTATATAGAGTTTGTGTGTAAATTGTGTTATAAAAAAATCTCCTTCTAAAAAATTATAATTTATTATATTCGATTTGCTTAATTGCACCAGGTAATCAGCATTTATAGTTGCTAAACTTTTAAGTAGAGAGTGTTTATTTATTTTACATACGAAAATTTACATCAGCCATAATAATAATAAATAATTTTTCTTTATTGTGTTTGGAAAAAAATGTTTATAGCTTTTTATATGGCTGTTTAATATGCAGTTGGGGAAACACAAAATAATGTTTGGAAAAAAACAACATGGCTACTATTGGAGAGGGATAACAGAATATTGCAACACGGTAGCAACATTTGTATGATTAATGGGAATTACTTTAGGAGAAAGAAAAATATATACTTATTATCAAAATAATAGAGGAAAATTATACTTGTAATAGCTATAAAATTAGTTGCCAAATTCGAATAGAGTTTTATACAGTACAGTTTAAATGTACATATTTTATTACTAAAAGTACTAAATTTAATAAGTTCGATTTTAGAAACATTAATTAAAATCAATCATTAATGTAATTTATAATAAAATGTATAATAAAATATCAGCCCTGCGCTGACTAAATTATCAATGTAATTTTTAATAACTTTTCAGGAAAGCTAAATTTTTCGCAAAATTTTTAAAAATTTTCTTCGTGTATGAATAGGTTTAATAATACTAAATCTGCGCCTTATGAAAAAGAATAAAAATTTTTGGCGCATTTAGGAAAAATCTACGAAAAGTAAGTAATTTTGTGGAGCAATTTCCTGTAAAGATATTATTGTACTCTTGAGTGCGTCAATTTTGGGAAGTCAAAAATTGTTGCAAGTGTACCCTCCTACAAAGATTTATGTGTCTTAAACTAACTCCCAAAATATTGGCAATAATTTATTTCACTTTCGTGAGTTGGACTAATTTTAAAGCACCTCCAAAAATATTATTTTCGATCAAAACTATACATAACTTTCAATGTTTAATTAAAAGAAATCCAACTTGTAATATATATATATATACACGCAGAGAATATGGTTCAGGTGACCATTAACTAAGAGCAACATACTATGATTGTAATATATGATT
>MINK01172275.1:0-27123 GCA_001735545.1 Phormia regina
ATTTCATTGTTCCACTTTTTTTATTTTATAAAATTTACAAAAATAATTTGTGACACGTGGTATATTATTAAATTGTCAAAGGTACAGTATGTATATTTAAATACCAAGGACTTTATTCTATAAAGAAAATGTTACCCAATGAATAAAAAACATAGACTTATATTTAACAAAATAAAAATTATAATTTTACATAAATATTTATTACCTACAATGCATCAAACACGTTGTGGTGCACTAAACGTACTGGTAAACATGTTTGTTTATAGAGTGGAATTTTGCATTATTATTTATGTAAATATAGTATTACAACCTTTAAACAAATTTACATATCAATGCAGAAAATACTGCACTGAAGGTGTTCAAAAATTTATACTACTGCAAAGTATTTAGACTTTGTTTTGTATTTAAAATATAAGATAATGTTTCGTTTAATATAAATATTTAGTGCTGATTAAGGCATAAAACGAGATCGGGTTCTATATGTAGGAAATGAGGGGAAAGGTAGGAGGAAATCTCCTCGTTTGACAATTTAGGGANNAGAATTAACAACAAAGTAGCTAAAGTGTTCAATAAAACACATTTAAATTCTACATATATTTGGATATACCGTATGTTTTAAGCACTACATAGAAACATACTGCATATTGCATGAGCTTAAGCAATATGTGTCTATGAGGTGCTTAATACCCTTCACCATCTTACGAATTTGTTGATTCAAAAAGTCGAAATTTTATAAAAATCTTTATGACAAAGGCTTTAAAAAATCTAAAATGTGTTTTGCCTGATGTCTCAGTTATTATTGAAACGATTTATTTCAATTTTTCGGAACATAAATTCCGAAAATTTTTTGTAAAAACGAAGTTCCTAGCATAAACAGAGGCTTCAGATAATCGAAAATCGGATATAAAAAGTTTCTCCGTTATTTATAAACCGATCTTGCTGAATAGCAAAATTCTCGATAGGATTTCCTGTCTTCAACCGACACATGTACAGAGATGATGTTATTGCCATCCTTTTTTACAAGGATGCTGAAAATATCAACGTTTTTTGCCGTCCCACGTGGAGATTTTGACAATTACAATTTGATTTTACAAACCAAACAAAAAATTTAATTTCTTTTCACACTTTTGAAGATAACTATTACGAAATTGAATTATGCGAATAAAAGAATTTTAGTTTTGAAAAAATACCAAAAATGCTACTGAACTGTATTACGAATTGCAATTAGCTTATGGTCCTTCAAGCCGGAAATCGGTTCACAAAAAATCCACCACTGAAAAGGCCTAGTGCTACTAATTTTGCTGCTCACAATTTATACCAAGTACAAAGCCTGCGAGATCAACAGAAATACTGAAGATATATGTTGAGGCCTATGCAATTCGTATTCCCTTCTGTTTTGGAACTGCTAAACAAGGAAATAAATTCCGAAATGAAGATGAACATAGGGCGGATAAGTGAATATTAATTATAGTAGGAAGGTGTAAAGTATTGTATGTTCCAGATCGAAAACATTTCGATCTTGAACTTTGTTTTACGAAAATCGGTCTATAATTATCCATAGAAAACTTTTAACTTTTATAGATTCCTAAACTGCATTCCTTTTATTTTAGGATATATAGACTTAAGTAAGTCAGTGAGTGAAATGCAAAAAACTGTGTACCTTAACCCCAGGCGTATTTGGAATTATTTTCATGACATCTTTGTAAAGATACCTTTCAGAAGTTAAAAAAATTGATAATAAATAATTTTACATATCATTTAGCTCCCTTACCTCTGTTTTGAGAGTTCCGTTGGGTGTATCTTCCAAACATATTATTGTACACACCTCTGCTACGTCGATTAAAAGTTACAGATATTTTAAAATGTTCGATTCTGCTCAAATATAGAGAAATTCGGAAAGCCTAACTCCTCCTTTATCTTATTTCAATTTTTCGGAACATAAATTCCGAAAATTTTTTGTAAAAACGAAGTTCCTAGATCAAACCGATTAGGGTGATTATTCAGCGTATCTTGACCTATCATTGTTCCTATTCATTATTATAATTCAATAGGAAGTGTTTATTCTTATGTTGGTTGTGCCATACACATTATATATATATATTGGAATAGTACAAGTATTTATGAATAAGAATTTCTTTTAATAACGAAAAGTTCTAAACAATCAATGTAATAGAAAAAGAAACTGGAGAAGTATAAATTTTAACTTATATGATTTAGTTCATTTATATTCTGATCAGCGCCTACATTGAATACAATTGTATTTTTGGTATAAAAACTCATATAAACTAAGAATATAACTACTGATAAGTAGCAAACCGTGATAAATTAAACATTTAAATTCATTGTTTTAATAGTTTTTTTTTCTTTATATGAGAGAAAAACAAACCAACAACTCTTACAAAAAAAAAAAAAAAATTAGCACATTATTATCAGTTTATGGAAAATATTCATAATCATTTAAAAATTAAGAAAAAAAACTTTACGATGGCAAACGTGTGTATGCTCCCCAATCGAGATTTTTATCAATCTTTTTTTTTTTTTTTGCAAAAGAAAAATAAAGTAGAGTAAATAAAAATAGACACAAAGTAAAATAAGACAAATCATGCTTGTTACTCATAATAAGTATTTAATAAAGATTATTTTTATATGCAATATAGCCACATAATTATTTTTTTCACTTTGACTCCAGCTTAAAAGCAAAATCCCCAAAAATATCTAAAAGAAGCTAAAGTAATTTTTCTGCCAGTTAGTAAGATATAATAACACAAGGCAACAAATTCGAAAAAAAATTAAAGACTTGAAAAAACAATTTACTATTTTTATGTATTGTGGTTCCAGTAGTCCAAATATGGTTCAAATTTAAAATTATATGGAGAGGAATAAAAAAATTCTAAAATTATACATTTTTTAGACGTTTTTTCACTCAAAAAGTGAAAAAGTGTTAGTCCAATCTTATTGAAATAAACTTAAAAAAAAAATATAGTCACATAACTTTTAATCCCTTTATATATTGCGTTTCAATCGGTTCATTAGTTTCCGAGTTATAATACAAAAATTAATAATTTTTGTTTTTTGAGATATATTTTACACTTATTGAAATACAACTTATCCGATTTTGTTAAAATAAATTTACAAAACTTTTGGCTTACAATATCTTTAAATGATGTACACAACTGTTTTTGATGCGATCAATAGTTTCAAAGTATATATTTTTTGGGTCCTGGTTAGATACTGAGTCGATCTAGCTATGTCCGTCTGTTGAAAGCAGGATAAGGCTCGAACGGGGTAACGTAGGGGGACAAAATTTAGCACAAATATTTATCATCATAACGTTTGCTTGATATTAAAAATGGTCGAAATCGGTTTATAAATAAAAATGTTATGGGCTAAGAACTAGAAACACAGGGTGTCCGTTTCATACATTTCTGGTAATTTTTCTGTACGACAAGGAAATTTTGTATAAATAGTTTGAGGGTCTATATAAACTTGGAAACCAAAAGTGGGCGTGGTTCTCTTACTTAACCACCCACCTCCCATATAAAGTGAAAAGTCAATGAAATTTTGTACAAATAGTTCAAGTAACATTCTTCCTTGTTTTTTTTTAATAACTTTTGCCTAACAATTTATTTCATAACTTTGAAACTATTGATCGCATCAATATAAATCATTTAAAAATATTGTAAGCCAAAATGTTTTAAAATTTATTTTAACAAAATTGTATAAGTTGTTTTTGAGTTATGACAACATAATTAGAGAATTATCTGAAAAAAAACTAAAATTTTGAAAATGAGCGAATTCTGTTAATTGCGAATAAATTAATCGATTTTTATGATCGATATCTCATTTTGTTCCTATTACATGTGGCTTTACGATAAAACAATAAATATGAACAGTTTTTGTCGTTTTCGACAAAAGTTTTTTTGATTTTCTTAAATCAAAAAAACTTTCATTTTCACTTAAAAAAAGGTACTTTGGTTAATTTGTTTATTATAACTTGGAAACTACTGAGCCGATTAAAACGCAATATATAAAGAGATTAAAGGCTATGAAAATATAAATATTTCAATAATATCAGACTAACATTATTTGAGTTATCAGTAATTATGTGGAGAAATATCTAAATAAATTAAAATAAACTTTAGAAAAAAATAAAAAAAAAACACTATAGATTTTTTAAATTGGACCATATTTGGACTACTGGAACCGTAATATAAAATGTTTAATCGCATTAATATAATTTAGCAAATATTATGAAATTTAGTTGTGAAAAAAAGCTTTTTATTAAATAAATATGATTGTTACAATTATATTGTGATTAATGTGGATCTAAAGACCAAGGCGAATTCACAAAGGTAACCTTAATTAACCAGCTGAGTATTTTTTTTTTTTTTTTTTTTGCTTACCCAAAGATTTATAAATTTTAAAAATGGGGAAATGAAACACGTGTCAGAGGTTATACAGAAACAACAATCTAAATCTTAAAAATTTTAGTTTGACAGTTCTAAGCACTAAAAAAATAATCAGTTGATTATGTGAGGATAACTGTTTGAATTTGCCGTCTTTATAACAAAAAGACTATCACTTATAGCCGTATTCACAAAAAAATAATATATGTTTGATAAAGGTTTACTAACTTTGTGCATGTAAATTTCCATAAGAAAAAAATAGTAAACCTTTATCAAGCATACATTATTTTTTGTGAATATGGCTGTTATATTTTTCCTAATTCAAATCCCATTAGCTGGCATCATTGTTTCTACATATATTTTAATAGACATTCAGACTTATTTGTTCCCACTACTTAAAATATTTAATCATACGATGCATTTGCAATCGTGTGATGTTGATTTTATTGAAATCGCGAATGTCAAGTTCAATACACTACGACTATAGAATATATTATATACAGACGTATTGACAAGTTTATATGTATGTACATATATAGGCGATATTGTACATCACTTTGAAAATTCATTCACAAAATTATTTTCAAGTTGTATGTAAATAATTGAGGGTACAATTAGTATTTTAAATTTTATTTTGTAATTAACGCTAATAGATTTTTTTACATTTTTTTCTTAGAAGAGATAATAAGTGTTTAAAGTTTTTATTTGTTTTTAAGATACATTAACACTTGAAGTGCCATAGATTAAAAATTTGGAACATTTATTTTAAGGTACTTATATGAATCAGATTTCGATTTTTAATATAAATTAGAAATAGATTTATAATATTTTAAAATAAGAAACAATTTCGCATGTCCGCTACTTTTTTTAATTCTTCAATGACTTTTAAGGAATGTCCATTACATTTTTAATATTTTCATTAAAAAAATATAATAAAACTAACATTTATTTTAATATAGAGGATTTAGATTCGAAAAATGACAACAAATATAAAATATATTATTAAAAAAATCACTTAATTGTGTTAAAAAAATCAAAATCCCTCACAATGGGACAGAGTCAAAAAAGTATGGAAATAAATGTTTGAACATTTTAAGGGTTATTTAGATTTACATAAATACTTCATGTAGGAGTAGCAGAGATATGCCCAAATTGAAGTGAAAAAGGTGGACTCCACTCGTCTCTTATTTATTCGAAAGATCTGTATATCTCAAAGCAATTAATAAGATCTTCCAAAAAATATGTGCTATTAACAGCTGCAGAACCACGGAGAGGGAAAATGGGAAATATCCCTCCCCAAAATTAAAACTTTTAGTGAAAAAATTGTACTAAATCACAAAATTTAAGGCAATAGTTACGAAAATCATTCTTTTTTCCTCTCCCCAAAACTTAAGCTGGTTCTAGATAATTCGAATTGGTTACAACTACAAAATTTTAAAATCGTTATTTTAAACAACAATTGCCAATGACAACAGATATGGATTTTATAGTCAAAATATAAAAATGATTTTACTAAAATCGATTCTGCCCTAGAATTCCAAATTCATAAAATATAGATGCTATGAAGTAATGGAATCGGCAAATGCTTTATTATAAAAGGAACATTTTTTTCTGCCAATAGGGGTTCACACACAGCAATTTTTCATGCGGAAATTCTAACCTACAAAGGCTGGTAAAAGTCAGCGTTCGTGTCCACTACATGTAATATAAATGTCACTTAAATGTAATATAAAGATCACATAAATTGTACATAATTTGTTTATTGTTTATCGATCAAATCAAAAAATATGTGATGTTTTTATTTTATAGTTTAGAATATTAATAAAAATAGATTTCAATCACTTTCTATTACATAATTTTGCAAATTTTGTTTATATTTATCTAAAATTAGTTGATATTTTTTCACATAAACTGCATTTTTTAAATAAAAATAAATCATTGTTGCAAAAATTATTTTTGAAATCGATCGAAATTCATCGCAACTTATCAAATCGATTCATCACATATAATTCATATAATGTAAAACCTATATTTACTATAATTTTGATAACGACAATTTTTAATTGTTCTTCATAAAAAATTATATAGCAATATCCCAGGAAACGCTTTCAAACATATTCTAAAATCATTAGTTCTAGAACTGGTGTAATCAAAACCACTTTAGATACTTTTTTAACATCCTCAGAATTAGTGGTATCACAACTAATTCTTAAACCAATGGTGTAGAACATATTTGTGATTCTAAATTCGTTTTAAAAAATGTTTAAAGAACTAGTGCTTAAGAACTAATTCTGCATGACTTCTACATCACTTCTGAGAATAAATTAATGACTTCCTCGAGCTGTTTAAAAAAAAAACTTGTATATAATATTTCACAAATTTAAAAAATTTAAAAAAGTATTAAATTAAATAGAAAGAAAAAACAGAAAATAATATTTAAAATTATTATTTAATGAAATTATTAATTGTCTTTCTATTGGAATTTAATTATATTATTTATTAATATAATAAAGTTTCTACTTGGTTTAAAATTATTTTTTTTTTTTAATAAATTGACAGCTCTTTAAAAAGTATAAAGAAAATTGAAAGATTTGTCTATAAAAATATAGAAATAAAGTAAATTTTCAAAAATGTTCAGCTTTGTATCAGTCATTGTAGTTACTAATATTATCATTTTGATGATTGGAGCAAAATCAGTTTAAAATTAATTAAGATAAGCATTTTCGTATTATATTTTTTACTTTATTCTGTGTGGGCTTTAGGAAAAAGCTCGTTTGAATGTGTTAATTTCGAATAAAAGAAAGAACAGATCCATAGATTGGGTGCTGGGGCTAGCTAACAATACCACAGAACTAGGTTTTGAGGTGACAATTTCAAACACAAATCATTGGTCGTTTCATGTGTCCGGAACTTCTATAACTAACTAGAACGACTAGCATTAGCTTCAATATGAATATTTTGGACAAAAATTGGTACACTAGCAATAGTGGGCGTGCCACCTCCCATATAAAGAAAATATTAAATTATCATATCTGAGAAAAAAACTTTGGTATCAATATTAATATATAAGAAAAATATGGACGGACAAAAAGTAGGGGGCATGGTACCACCTATATGAATTAAATGCAAAAATTCGCATATCTGAGAAACTTTTGGAGTTGGGATGATAACATTTTGCACAAAGAATTTTGACATCCATGAAATTGTCTAATAAATTGGCGGATTATGGAGTTATGGTCCCTGTCATAAAAATTAAATACAAAAATTAGTATATCTGGAAAACTATTAGAACTTGAATTTTCAAACTTTGCACGGGAATTACTAAATAAATATATTTTGTTAATACTTTAATTACTATGTATTTCATTTCGTGGGTTGGTGAAGCACACCGGGTATTAGCTAGTAATTATTATAAAAACTGTTTATATGTTAAAAGGGTAGCAATTGGATTTAACATTTCGGATTTCAATAAAATTTACTGCAGGCATTAATTCAATACATATATTTTCCAATAATAATTCGTTTTCATAAATAAAAACTGCACGTATGTCTAGTTTTAGTTTCATATTAAACAAAAAAATTTTGTCTTTATAACTATATGTTCAGAGTTCAAAGTAAAACACACAAAAATCCATTATGTAAAAAAAACTTATTTTTAAAATTCTAAAAAAAAATATATCTATAATGCTAGCATCATTCATTTAAAGTGTTCACTTATTTAGTTCAGAAATTATGGACCAAAATATATTTGATAAGTTGTCATTACTTTGAACAATATTATTAAATTTTACATCTGAAATAACATAATAATTTATTTAAAAACACCTTAATATATTGTTTAATTTTTCTATGATTGGTAGTACCGTTGCAGATAATGCAGTATCAAGAAATGTTGTAGTTTTCTTTCGCAATTTCGGCTTTGTAGGATAGAGTGGTAAATAAGGAGTATGATCTTAACATACATAAAATTCAATAACTTGGAAACGGTTGATCTTAGAATTTTTTTTGTTTTTTATTTGTTTAATTGATAATATACTTCAGATTATAAAAAACTATAATTTTTATTCTTCGAAACATTATTTATGACCTTTAGTCTTGTGGACCTTTTTCGGAAACCCTTTCATTTGAGATTTGATAGTTGTTTCAGCGACATTTTTAGAACATTTTGTCCATCTCCTTTTAAAAACTTTAATATTTGGGAACATCTCTTTGGTCATCTTCAATTCTTTTTTCATAAAAATCCAATATCTCTTCAATGGTCTTAGCTCTGGATGATTTAGAAGGTGTGGTACCTTCTAATTAAGCCAGAGCTGAGCATTCTTAGATAGTAAAATGATGCCAAATCGGACCAAAAATATGTAGACCTATTGTGCTTTCTTATGGAAGGAAAACTATTTTTTTTTTTTTTTTTGCAAACATTCTTTGTTATTGAAAAGACGGGTTATAGGGTGAAATATAAAAAACACAATTTTCTTTTAAAAACGCTATAAAACTTTTTTTATTTATTAATAATTAAATTATATTTTTAAATATACTGGGTAGTTCGGGTATATATTTCGAGTATATGATTGTATCCGATCAATTGACAAAAGGTTGGGGTGAAGTTGGCTGCAGTTGGGGGCGTTTATAAGAACGTCAGGGTTGGTCTTGTTTGTTCACAGGCGTGAACAGTTATATTTTTCGGTATTTATACAACTCACTGTAACAAATAACTTACTTATTTTATCGCAACTGCATAAATCTTGCCAAATTAGGAATTCTTTAGGAAATTTCTACAGATTTTCGGTCCTAAACTTATCTTAACATATACTCGAGCATCATCAACATAAAAATTTTTACCAGGAAACTGCAAAAAATCTGTCAGTACATAAAATAGCCTTAGTACTGAGCTAACAAGGCTGAATTTCTACCAGATGTGTTTGAATTTCTTTTCAATATGCTTTCAATTTTCTTGGCCTTCAAAACCTTCTATCTCCCCTAGGCTTGTTTCATATCAATGATCGAATTCTACTGATACTATTTAATAATCTTGGAAACAGTTTGACAGCAGACATTTCGTTCTTTGCCCAATTATTTGTAGGACCAAATTAAATTTTTTTTGAAATTGTTTAATAATTTATAGCACGTGCAATACGTTCGTCCCTCATTTTGATGAAACTCACTCATTGATAATAATAACTGACATATTTTTTCGCACTCCTTACAATGTTAAAGCTATTGTATTCTCTTCTTCTTAGCTATTGCGAATTCAAAATTTCAGCAAGAAAATTTGCTTTATGTGAACCTTGACTATATATCAAAATTGTTCTATAAAAATATAAGTTGAAGATAAAAAAAATTTCGTATGTAGTTCACATGTTATATTGAAATTGATTATTTGAAAAAAATCAACAGTTTTTGAAGTGTTAATAGATATTTGTTAGAAACATTTGCAAAAAAAAAACTGATGATTCATTATAAAGAAATACATTTGTATATGCAGATTATACATTTCTTAAAAAAATACTAAATAAATAAAAAAATTAACGATAATATTATTTTAACAGCTGTTCTTCGTTTTTATAGAAAATGATTTTTTACTGAAAATTTCCATGAAATTTAAGAAATATAATTTTGTTTCAAGTCCAAAGTACAACAGACAGGGTCAAGCGATACTATCCTTATAGAACAGCAAATTATTACCTGCTATAACAATCCATCAGTTCTTACAAAGGACGAAAATCTCAGCAGTCAGTTGCTTATTATATATTGATATATTAATTTATTTACTATTAATAAATAAAAAATAAATATAATACAAATACTTTGTTTTTGTCATTTTAATAATAAAAATGACAATGCAATTTTTAACATTGGGTTATACATACTTTTATTTTAAATCTAATCGTATTGGACCTTAGAATTTTTATGAAATCTTATACATAGTTTCATTTCTTTTAATAAAAATATGAAGTCAACTTGTATAATTATATTTTATCTCTTTTTTATACTAAAATTAATAATTATAGCCCATAGTACTAAAATGTCACTAATGAAATGCAGTGTTTAAATGTACAAACATATGACCAGAAATAAATATTAGCTATTAATAATTAAATTTCTTTTATTTGTTTTTTAATATATTTTTTTTTTACTCATATCTATAAGTAAATATAATTGTATGTCGCAAAGTTCAACGATTTTAATCCGTTGAGGTACACTCAGAAAAAATGTATATATTTTCAAAGTTAAAAATAAGTATTTTTATTTAAGTTACATTCCAGTATTGATATATTCTTAAATTTATATTATTTTTTTATTTTCTAGATTTTATTTCAAGTAACCAGGGAAACCAAAATATGCAATTGCAAGTTTTTTCCTTGGCGTTGAATGAGGCCATTGATCCAAATAAACCATTTTAGCATATATTTGTTAGTGCATATTTAGGCATATTATATCATTAACGGCATATATTTGCATTTGACAATTTTTATTGCATATTTATAACATATTTTGTTGTTTAGGGCATATTTAACGCTTTTAAAGCATATTTTTATATTTTAAAAATAATTTGGTATATCGTGAAATGTTTTAAAATTTTAATTTCGTAAAAAAATCAAAGAATA
Organism: Phormia regina; assembly: GCA_001735545.1. NCBI lineage: Eukaryota > Metazoa > Arthropoda > Insecta > Diptera > Calliphoridae > Phormia > Phormia regina. Next base: position 11,012 of record MINK01172275.1, read on the forward strand.
ATAAATTTTAAAATTAAATATAATGGATCCCATTTTATCATTGAGTAGCAAGTCTTTAAGTAACAAAACTAAAGTTGAAGTTATTTTGTAAAAACAATATTTTTTAATGAATGTATATCAAGCTTTACATGGGAAACAAATTACTTTCACTATAAATCTGAAATGACACTTGATACGTTGATAAAATTTTGACAGATGCTCTAAGTTATAGAATTTCATCGAAACACGAATTTCGAAAATGTTGTCGGTTACGAGATCAATATGATAATTTTGATAAAAGAAGATAAAAAATTTTTGCTTTTTAAGTGCATATTTACTCGTTTTTAGAGCATATTTTTCGCTTTTTCGCTGATTCCAGAATAAATTAACTTTCTTTAAAGAACTTTTCTAAATATTTAATAACTTTTCTATTTATTGAAAAATTAAAATAAAATTATAAATTATATTCTAATTATAACCTAGGAGTGTAACGAAGATTATTGCTCATTGTTGTGAAACAGAGTGGAATTACTGCCGGGAATCGAACCTTCAATTTCCAGGCTGTCAAACTAGCTCGTTACCATCTAAGCTATCGGGCACCCTAACATTTTCAGTTTTTTAGCGATTTCTATTATAGATTTATTATAAACATAATGGTATTTAAAACTTTACATACTATTTTTTTCCAGTGTGCTTCGCTACCACTTTTAATACCATAACTAATATTTACATTGTATGGGGGCTACTACTAACCATCGACATATCATTTGATATAATATATGAAAAAAAACTGTTTTTAAAACTTTCGCTTCAGATAGGCAAAAAATAATATTTTCTTCGTAAAGGGGCTATCCCCTGTCCTATTTTATTTGAAAGAATGAGATTTCTTTAGATATACCATTAAGAATATATGGTTTTAAAGATGGGCAAAATTTGACCTAGTCCTACTCATCACATTTCAGCAGGCGCGGATCCACGGGGAGGGAAAAAAGGAAATTTCCTCCCCCAAAATGAAAACTCTCAATGGAATATTTCTGCTAAATCATAAAATTTAACGAAATAGTTTTGGAAATCATTGTATTTTCCTCCCCCAAAAGCTTGTAATATGATATACGATATAAAATATTTAAGTTGTATTGAAGGGTTAATTTTCCCTCCGTTTCATTTTAAGTTTGGTGGTAGATAAGAAAGATATTCCCATACATTTTTTCTTTGTATGGGGGCTGTAACATTCCCTTAGATCTGCCCGACCTATTTTCATCTCAATTGTGTAAATATATTATCTTATATATTCTCTTGAAATTTGATGATAAATATATAGTTTGTTTGAACTTTCATGGTCCTATCAAGAAATAAAATAGCCTATTTTACTTTCGGGTATAGCGGTTTCGCTTTCTATAAAGCCCAAACAAAATGTCGTAAATGCAGAATACAAAACTTTACAAAAGAAACAATTTGAAGAAATTTTGACAGGTGATAAAAATGATTCTTAATTATAGATTTTCAACAAAACACGAAGTTCAAAAAATAAAAATATATCGAAGTCGAATATGCCAAATATAGATAAATGAATATAAAATATTGTAATACAAAATAAAAAAAATGTACAAATACTATTTATATCTATTAATAAATAATAATAATAATAATAATAATTATAAATATTAAAATATACTTTAAATCTCCAGTCTTTAATACTTAAATTATATGTCAGTTCCCCAACAGCTATTTTTGTCCAAAAATAGTTTAATAATTTTTCATAAAATATTTTCTTAAGTGTATAAACAAAAACAACATTATGTACATAATCATTTATACAGTAATAGTTGATAAGAACTTTTTTTTGTTTTGGTTTCGACACTAAAGTTTCAGGCAATTTCAAAGTAATCTCAACAGGTGGATTTTAGTATTGTTTAAACAGCCGATACATAATCTACAACAACTTTACCTAGTAAGTCCCTTGAGAAAATTAAAAAAAGCAAATAGCAAAAAAAACATGAAATTTGAACAAATTGCGAAAATAATTTGTCAATTATAAATGCAATGTGTAAAACTAATGGGGATTGAAATGAAATGATGATTTTTAAATTATAGACAATTTTTAAATAATAAAAATTAAATAACGATTACAAGCGGGAAGTGTTTAAAATTATGGAAATTTTGTTTAGGTGAAAAACTCTTATTAAAGGAATGAGATTAAAAATATAAATAAATTAACGGAAGAATAATAAATTGAAAATATTAATAATAAAATAAAATTAAGTTTTTTTCATTTAACACTTCAAATAGTGATAATAAATATAAAGTTATCTTATTTTTGGTAAATATTGAGCTCTAAATATTTGTTTAAATAAAATTATGTTAAATTTAAATTTTATTTAATATGTGTATATGTGATTAACTCTATGTTACTACTACCCCTTTTCATTTATGCAAAGGGAAATCCCCAATTGTTTGTAAATAGTAACGGAAATTTATGATAATAAACAAGTGAAAATGTTATGAATCAATGTGGATAAAACAAGATAAAAAAGTTGTGTTCCAAATACGCTTGTGAACAAATTGAAGTGGTTCAAAAAAAGTTCATAACTTTTAAAAATATAATATAAAATACTGCCTTTTTAAATTCCATAAATAAACTTTCTAACAAAATAAAAATAACAAAATTCATATAAAGGGTGGTCCAAGTGCTTTTTGTAAGTCCAAGTAATATGTTTGTAAAATAGTATATTGGTTAGTGTTGTATTAAGTTCTAATAAAAATATGAAGAAATGAGTAAAATATTACGGACATTTTCGGTTAAAATTATGGTTTAATTTATGAGGAAATCAATTACAATTCTCACTGCAATATATTTGAAGTTTAATTCAACTGCTGCAAAAAAAATAAAGTCTTTTGTCACAGTCGTCTTTATAAGTACCGAAATATATACCAAACAATGTTTTCAAAAAGGACCTATTCCTTTCAAAAGAGAGCACAATGTGTCCACATACTTTTGGCCCGATTTGACATAATGTATCTACGGTAAGAAAGCTCGTGTTACCGTTGAGAATTTTCAATAAGTGTCCAAAAAAAGGGGATTTCAAAATAAAAAGATGCAAAAGATTTGGCATATCTTTTTCAGAGATTTTTCATTTTTTTTTTTTTTTTGAGTGCAAATATTTATAAATAAGTTTGATCATTTTGAAAATAAAATAAAGATTTCTAAGCCTATAAACTACATTTTTGGAATTGCAAAATACTTTATTCAAAATTTGGTATTATTAGAATTAACAGAAGATAATGGGTTATACAATTAAATTAAATTTTAGTAATAATTATATAGTAGGATAAGCCCGACCATACATAACATATATGCATACTACATTATTGTATATGTATGACCAACTTCTGGTCAATACTTGTATAAGTTTAAAATTTAACATACAAATATTGCACTAATACTAATATTTTATGAATTTATACACTTTTGTAATATTCCCGAAAGTGGTCCTGGTAAATTACAAACCGATCTCCATTAAATTATTAAAGCTTCTTTCTTGGGCTATTAGAAAACTTCTGAACGAAATTTCAAGAAAATTATGTTTAAAATTATGACATGATTTACATAGAGAAACAGACTGATGGACAATGTTAAATCGGCTCAGAAAATGATTATAAGCCGTTTCATATACATTTAGGTTGATCTTAGTCCAATATTTATAGGTGTTACAAACATAATACACTCCCCACCTATTGTGGCAAACGGTATAAAAAGTGAAATAATTTTTTTTTTTACTTCGAAACTTTGTCCAATAATTTTTCTATTATTTACTAAATTAAAAATATTTTACAAACACCGAATGGACGCAATAAGTTTAAATCAAAGGTCAGAACATAAAAAAACAATATTTACATAAAATACTATAATACTTTACAATACACTATCAACATGTTTTGTTATGCTGAAAATTTGTTTTTAAATATGTTAATTTATTAAATAAGTAATGTACTAATTCCTAAGTTTGTTTTGTTTTATTTATAAAATTAAACCTTAAAATGCTATTCTCGAATTCATGACAATTGTCAGTCCTTAGTTATTATCAGGTGCTTTCATGAATCACCAAAAATGTATAAAAATTATATATTTTTCGACAGCCAGAATTAAAAAACTTTCCTTTTTGTCACAATTTCTTTTACTATCACAATAAATTCGTTTGTCACTTGATCGAGAACAGCTCTGTTAGTCAAATATACGAAGAATTTTGATTTTCTTAATAAGTATTTACACTACCTGCAACCAACCGAAAATAGAATATAAATCTCATGCTTTTGACTGCGCTCAGGTGAGGCTTAAGCTACATTTTCCCTATTTTCTGAGTTGTGTTTTATCATTCTGTCGGTACTACACTGGGATATGAAACAAAACGTTTTACGAAAAATTCATTCCTTAGATGTAATTTTTATAAATGGAATAAATTCCCTACAGAGGAATTACCTACTACTTGCAATTTAGGGAAATTGAAATCTAACATCTACAAAAACCACTCACTCTATCCTGCTTCCCATTATTGAAACAAAGTGAAATTTAACATAATTATTACTGAGGTAGTTTTCAACTATTTTGGACAAGCTCAAGTTTCTAGGTGATCTTGGGGAAGGGGAGGACCTCCAAAATGGATCACATCAGATATTCTATAAGAAATAATTAAAAGAGTTTCCTGCCCACAGACCAGCTAGATACTTTTACTCCTCCACAATATTTGGAAAATACCTAGATAATAACTATTTTAAATTGAAATATTTTGAAGGGCTCAAAAGTTAAACAAAGTTATTAAAAAAACACATAAACGGCTGTGCTCTTATGTACATATGTTTTAAACTATCCGGGGGTCTCCCAATTTCCTAGGGAGATTTACTACTCCACATACGCATATTTTTAGCTCTGACCATGTGAAATTTTATTGAGATACCTGTAACGGTTCTTTTTTTAATGAATTACTTCCAAAAAAGCGTTTTGGAGCCTGTGTATTTTCGTAACAATATATAACATTTAAAGTAAATAATTTGAATGATTGACCCGGCGTTGTGCGGGTTTTTTTAATAATACAATAAATTAAAATTATTTTTTTATGAAAAATTATTCTACAGTAAAGGATATATAGGACCATCTACATTTAACTTCATGATTCTATGTTATATATTACAGGAAATTCAAAAAGTACCATTAGAAGAACAAAAAGCACCAAAAAGTTCCTCCTCTTGATTTCTCACTCATAGGACCATATATTTTTAAGTACCATGAATTCCACTCTTGTGAATTCTTATTCACATAGGACTACATTTACTTAATTTTATGTTTCTAAGTTTAAGGTAATTGAAAATTCATTATTAGGTTTGAATAAAAAGTAATTTCCCGCCTTTACCCCTTTTTGGTACTTTTTCACCCTTCGATGTATCAAAAATTGTATTCCAATAAATTTCTAAATTGTAGTAAGTATCCCGTACTAAAATCCTCATATGACTATTTCAATAAATATAAAAAAATGCTTTATGAAAAAAGTACCAAAAACAGGTACGATTTTTACCCCTTAAACTTTTGAATTTCTAAAAAGTAATGAATTTGTATCTAATTTCAATAGATTTCTGCGATACGCTACCTGGATTTTTTTTGTCAATGGCTACATGCACAAGTTTCTATAATACGGGTTGAAACAGCTGATTGCGATACGATGAATTTTTGTTCACTGGTTGGGCCTTTACACTTTTATATATAGATAAAATTTAAAAAAAATGGCTCCGTAAAATTCGGAATTTAATAGTTTATAAAACTCAAATTCAAACAAGTTTTGTAACAATATATTTAAAAAAATTTTAATAGTTTTGCGTTGAAATTATTAAGGCGATTTTTACTTATTCTACTGTGTTATAAGAAACTTAAGTAACAATAATTGAAAATGTGGGTCTCTAGAATTTTTTAAATAATATTTCTATTTGACATACATACGTACATGTATGCATTTAAATACTTTTTAAATGCAATTCCCCGCAATCATAACATTTCTATATAAATGCATATTTTCTATTCCTTATCATATCTAATGGTCATTTCAATACAACAACTAATACATTATTTATGTCTAATCAAACATTTTATGACATATTTAAGTATTGCTACAAATGTTTTTCTTTTTTTTTTTACTTATACTAAATATGAATTAGTTAGAACACCTATACTAAATAGTATGATAAACATTAAAATGTTATCGATTACTTTATATTTTTATTATTATTATTAGATTAATTTCGCTTTCATTTATATTTTTATGAGGATTGCTTTTTCTTTTTATTATTACCTAGAAACGATAAAAAGAAATAAGAAATTTTAACATTAACAAATGTGATGATATTGATCGTTTAATATTAATATTGATTAATTGTTGTATATAGTATCAGACAATTGTCGGCAATTAGATTTTTAATATAAAATTATAAAATCTATTATTTTATTTATAAGATTAAAAGTTAAGTATAACTTAATTTGCTAATAATGTAGTTAAATGGTCATTGAATTTGTTTAATGAGTTGTGAAATTGTAATTATATTTAATATTTATGGAATTTATAAATATAAATATTAATAAAAAATTTGACACCTGTTAAAAGGTTAAATACTTTATTTTAAATTACATATTTTGTTTAAACAAATATATTTGCATGTGCATTTAATTTAATTATACTGAATGTAATTTTTATGGGTAATTTGCATGTGTTTGTTTCAATTTAAATTTAAATGGACTTAAGGGAATGTTATCAAGCCATTATATAGATAAATGTATAATTTTATTATTTGCATTTATATGTATGTTTGAAGTGGGACTACTTAGGAAGTTATAACTTTGTATTTACTATGTCATATATATTGTGATATCAAAAATATATTTTAAATTGAAACAAAAAAAAATCAAATATATAAGTTTATTCGTAGGTAAGTTCCATTAGGTTTGCTGATTGCTTATCTATAGAAAGAATATAAAAGTAAATGTTTATTTAGTCTTTAGTGATATTGATATAATTGACTGAATCATCATTAATCAAAGTCCAAAATGAAATCCCTAAAAATATGCGTACTCCTTAAGGGTAACATTAATTTAATTTAAACCCTTGATGCATATTTACATACATAAATATGTATATAAATTCAAAAGAAAAATCTAATAAAAGAATTAATAATTATTAATAAATTACTTTTCCTGGTTAATAATTTTAGCTACACTATTATTAAATTATATAAAGTCGAATTTAAATTCACTAAAATATGTTTATCTTTCTTTCAGAATTGTCCAACAAAAATGGCCTGTTTTTGTGAAATGATAGGACTCGCCTGTTTAGTGGCGCTCCTTATGAGTTTTTCCAATAAGGCACCATATCAGCTAAAAATGGCCATATTTTTAATTGGTTCAGGAGCCATTGTACTTATTTGTATACCATTTATGATATTCAGACCAAGAGATTATAAAAATGCATTGTAAGTATTTGAAAAAACAAATAAACAAAATAAATAATTTGCAAAATAAATTGTATTAATATATTTTTTATATTTTAATAATAACTAGTGCACCCGCCTGGGGTTGTCGACAACTTTGTAAAGCATTGGGGGTGACAATGGAAGTGCGAGGTCTAGAAAATATACGCAAAAATACTGGTAGTGTAGTTTTAATGAATCATCAAAGTGCTTTAGATCTTTTAGGTAAGAAAAGAATCAAAATTATTGTAAATTTGAAGAAATGAAGAAAACTGGAGTAATATTTATTCAAAATTAAGAAACAAAGCTCCAGTTTCTTCGTATATGTTTTTTTTTTTCTTAATTAAATATTTATTTTTATATTTTCCACAGTTTTGGCTTATCTTTGGCCTGTTATTGGACGTGCTACAGTTGTTTCTAAAAGAGAAATTTTATATTTACCCTTTTTCGGTTTTGGTTCCTGGCTTTGGGGTACATTATTCATCAATAGATCTCGTAAATCAGATTCCATTAATGCCTTGCAAAAAGAATCAAAAGCTATAAATGAAAGGGGTTGCAAATTATTACTCTTCCCCGAAGGTACACGTAATTCCAAAGAAACCTTATTGCCTTTTAAAAAAGGTTCCTTCCACATTGCCCTCCAAAGTCAATGCCCCATACAACCAGTTGTCATTTCCAAATACTGGTTTTTAAATAGTGAAGAAAAAACCTTCCGACAAGGTCATGCCATTATACACATTTTACCCGAAATTCCTACAGCTGGCTGCACAAAAGACGATATGGATGCTCTTATCGATAAAACTAGAAATATTATGCAATCAGAATATACTAAACTTAGCCAGGAAGCCAAGGCCATTAATTCAAAAAAGCAAAATTAATTTAGTTTCACCTTTACATGAACTGCTGTAACATCAACTAACAACAACAAAAAACAACAAACATCAACAACAAACGAATTAAAATATATAGATATAAATTCTAGTTTTAACTCAGGTATTGTAGCATCAATTTCCTAAACCAAAAAAAGAAACAAAAAAAGCTAAAACCAAAAATTATTTTGTATTGATTACAAAAAGCAACCAACCAACCAAGCAAACAAACGGACAAAACATCTAGATCTAAAACAACCAAATTATTGCTAAAGCAATTTACATTCGAGGAACCTACTACTACTACTACATTGTATGATAACAATATATGTTCGTTTCTCGTCAATAAGTTTTGAACTTTTTTCTTCTGCTTACCGTAACGAAGTAAAAACAACGTGCGAGTATTTTGTTTGTAAAGAATTTTTTTATTTTTTATTATTGTTTTAAGTTATTAGATATTGTATTTATTCTATATTTGAAATATATTCATAGTAAATTTAACTAATTTTAATAAAAATGCGTTTAAAAAAAACACACACACAATTTATGAAGTAAATCTGTGTTTTAATTTATAACATATTTTTAAATATAAAAAAAAAGAAAACTGGTAGTATGGAATTTTTACTAATTGAAATAAACAATGAAAGTATTTTTAATAAAACACATAATCAAAAAAATATTTCGTAAACGTTTCCCTTATTAGCGGATATTAAATTGGTATTAGCGGAAATGCATAAAATAATGATAATGCAGTAAAAGTGGTAAATACGTTTCCGTTGTATTCAGAATTTAACACAGAAATACATTGATAGTACCGTGAATATTGTAGTTAATACAGTTTTACCCAAGCAGGGATGGACAAGTGTCAGTTTTTAATCGAAGGCGGCTCATACAGTTTATTTTGAATCTCGACTTGTTATGAAAATAAGACATATACACATAGATCGTTGACATAGATATGAAGCTTAAAACCTCAATTTATTTTTTTGACAATCGGCTTATGTTCTTGAAAACTTATCTATGCATATACATAATAATACAGTTTTAAATAAAGTAACTTTTTTGAATAAAAAAAATCGAATAAAATCTTCTATGAAATAATAACTAAAACATTTATTTTCTTCCTATTTTCTTAAAACAAAGATCCGACTCACTGAGACCTAATTTCTCTTCCTCTGATATTTAAAGTTACAGAGAATCCAGTGTAGTTTGTAATACTAAATTTAAAACTTCACTCATTCAACATTTGTTACATATTAAAGTGATAACTAACTCCCAGCTGTGCAATTCTCACACATGTTTTTTGTTTATTTACACAAACAAAATATGGCATCACTAACATAACAAAATTCTCTTTTTTTATGAAAAAGTAGAATTTTTGTAAACAAATACAATTTCACAATTGTTTTTATTCATTAAGAAATTTAACGTTTAAAGTATTGAAATTCAAAGAAAATGGGAGTAACCGGTCTATGGAAGTTAATAGAGCCATGTGGTAAACCTGTACCAGTAGAAACGTTGGAAGGAAAAATTTTAGCAGTCGGTATGAAGTTCATGAAAATTCTACATAATTTGCAACAAATTAAATATTCGAAATATTTTCTTAGATATATCAATATGGTTACATCAGGCCATCAAAGGTTTCCAGGATAATAAAGGAGCTGCTCTTAATAATGCCCATTTATTGGGTTTGTTTCACAGATTATGCAAATTAATGTATTACCGCGTAAAACCGGTTTTTGTATTTGATGGTTGTGTGCCGCAATTAAAAAGGGATACTATTGTAAGTTTAAGTTATGTATATAATATGTTCATATGTACATTTAAAATGTTAATATATTTATTGAAATACATTTTTAGGCACGACGTCAACAACAACGTAGTAAAAGTAGCCGTGAAGCAGATCGTATACAAGCTTTGCTTTTAGAATCTCTCGCTAAAGAAAAGGTGGTTCAGCAGGCATTAGGTCCAAATGTTGAGCTTTTACTAACATCACCTATTAAGAAATTGGGGGCCAACAAAGTAACTCGTAAAGAGGATGCCATAGATGATATGTTTAAACTTCCCGAATTGCCCTCGAGTTCTAAAAATAATTCAAACCCAAATGAAGATGAAACTATGGATGAGTCCTTTAATGAAAGCCCATTTTGCTCTGATGAATATACCACTACTTCAGCATCCGCGGATGATTCTTCTTTTGATGAATCAAATCCCCGTAATGCATATAATTCTAATATCCAAGCTATCGATGTGAGAAGCAAAGAGTTTTTACAGCTGCCAGCAGATGTTAGACATGAAATATTGGTGGACATAAAAGAAACCCGTAAACAGTCATCTTGGGGTCGTTTACATGAACTACCTTCGCGTAGTGATGATTTTAGTAATTTTCAGATGAAACGTTTACTTAAAAGACGTGATGTTCAAGTTAGTCTTGAGACGGCCGAACAGGAAATGGGTGGTCGTACCTTAACTTATGCAGAACTAACAAATATCTTTAGCGAAGAAGGCATCTTGGAGACGAATATTGTAGAGAAGGGTTCAAAACAAATTGTATCAGATGAGCATACACGTTTTCTTTTAGTTAAAGATTTAAAAAAGAAACTAGCACAAGTTAAAGCGGAGCCAATAAAAGAAGAGAAAGTGGAAATCAAAGAAGAAAAAAATATAAGCATTACAAATGCGGGAACATCTCAAGATACACCTTCAACTTCTAAAAGCGAAGATAAAAAATTAGGTAACGAATATGATGCTGATTTAAAATTAGCTATTGCTTTATCTTTAGAGGATAATGCTGACAAGGTATACGATGAAAAAGATTATGATTATGATTCGGATGAAAGTCTTAAATTAACTAAAGCTCAGCGTCAACATTTGCAAAATGCTGCTAAAGGTCCAGCACGCTCCTATATGATTGAATATGCAGGTATGAATAAAGAAGAAGTTGCAGGTATATTGGAGAAAACTCAAACCAATGGTGATCTTGATGATACGTTGGATATTGAACGTTTAATTGGAGATGCTACTGATACCAAAGAGTCTAAGTATGTGTTGAAAATGTTTATATCTTATGTATTTAAGTGAATGTAGTTATTTATGATAAAAAAGTATATATTAACATAACTTTCACATTAATTAAGGCAAATATATATTTTTTTATTTGTCTTCATATATTTTAGAGAATCAATAGATCTGCCATCTAAAGATAATACAAACTATAATGAAAGTCAAGATATACGCCTTTATGTTACGGATGATTCTGATTTAGAAGAAGTTAAAGATTCCCAGAAAATTATTACAAAGAACAATATTTCTAATAAAGATTTAAAGATAACAAAAGATTCAGATGAAACCGATTCTGATTTAGAAGAAGTGAAAGATAATGAAAATACCATTTCCAATTTAAATGAAGTTATTGATTCTGATGCAACAGATTCTGATTTAGAAGAAGTAGTAGATATCGGACCTTTAAAAAATAAAAATCTTGACTTGGAAGATGAATGTGTTATAGAAGAAACTCCACCCTGTTTACCCGAAGAACAAGAACTAAAAACTAAAACTATCACCACTAGCTTAAATATAGAAATTGATTTAAGCAAACCACTAGAACCAGAAGAGGACCTTTTTGCTGATATATTTGAAGGTACACAAACAAAAGAGGAAATAATAGAGGAAACACCAATTTCTATTAAAGATTCACAGGACATGGAAGAAGAAAAGAAACATGTAACTGTACTACAAAGCGAAGATATAAAAGAATCGAAACCTTTAATTTTAAATGAGGAAAAGCCAAAATTACAAATTAAAACCCCACCAAAAACAGAAAATATACTTTCCATTTTAGATGAATTAAAACAACAAGCTAATGATATCAAAAGTATTAAATTAGAAAATATAAAACTTAGTGATTCCATTATTGAAATTTCTGATGATGAATCAGTTTTAAAGGCTTCTAATAAAGTAAAATCAGAAGTTATAGAAGTATGTGATAGTGATGATAATGAAAAACGTCCTACAACACCACCGCCACAATTAATGCGTTCTACAAGTCATTCACCTAAAATTAACTCCAAGTCCCCAAAATTAAAAACTCCCTCCAAAAATCACTCAATTACAGAATTTTTCAATGTTGATTATGTGGTCAAACGTACACCCGATAAACTACAAGAAGGGGAAAATGAAGTAGTACCTAAAGTTAAATCACCATTTTTTGTGCGTAAAACACCAAAATCAGGACGAAAAAGTGGTAGCAATTCTCCATCTCTTAAACAAAAATCCTCAAAAGCCAATAAAGCTTTATTTGGTCAAGAAAGTGAAAATACTTCAAAAGATGCAGACAATAGTTTGGATAAAGATTTTGTACCTTTAAAAGAAACTGAAACGGTGACTGGGGAAAATGTTTTAAAGGAAGCAGCTAATATATTAAAATCACAAAAAACTGCTGAAGAACTAAATACTATTGCCTCAGATTTGGCCAAAGAAAGACAGGACTTGGAAAATGAACGTAATCGTCAAGATCGTATGGGCATGTCAATAACACAACGTATGAATTCTGATTGTCAAGAACTTTTAAGACTTTTTGGCGTGCCCTATATAGTGGCGCCCATGGAAGCTGAGGCACAATGTGCATTTTTAGATATAGTTCAACTAACTCATGGGACAATAACGGATGATAGTGATATCTGGCTCTTTGGGGGACGTACTGTTTATAAGAATTTCTTTGCACAAAATAAACACGTCTTGGAATTTCGTTCAGAACAAATAGAAAAAGATTTCAATTGTGATCGTAAGAAATTGATACAGTTAGCTTGTCTGGTGGGAAGTGATTATACAACAGGTACGTTAAGATTTATTTTATTGGTGAAAAATTGAAAATTATTACCCAATTAAAATGTATCTATCTACTTTTAAAATTCTAGGAATTCATGGTATAGGTGCAGTTACTGCATTAGAAATATTGGCTTCATTTACCCCTAAAGAACAAGTCAATAAACCTGACGATACCACAAGTACCTCCATACAAAATATTTTAGCCACTTTACAAAGGTTTCGCAATTGGTGGCAAACCTTTAAAACAGCAGCTGCTCCACCTGGCAGTTCAGCACGTTTAGCTCTGCAGAAGAAATTGAAAAATATTGAATTACATGAGGGATTTCCAAATACCGCTGTAGTTGAAGCCTATTTAACACCAAAAGTTGATGAAAACAAAGAAGCTTTCAGCTGGGGTTATCCCGATGTAGAATCATTAAGGGAATTTGCTAAGAAAAACTTTGGTTGGACTACAAGTAAAACCGATGATATATTAATGCCTGTCATGAAGAAATTGAATGAGAAACGTACCCAACAATCAATAAAAAATTATTTCAATGTTAAAAATGCTTTAAGCTTGAGACAACTCAAAGTCAGTAAAAGAGTACAAACTGCCATTGAAAAAATGTCCGGAAATGTAGATTCGGAAGATAACGCTGAAAAGCCCACAAAAGCTAAAAGAGCTCGAAGGGCAACAGGAGGGAGGAAAAAGAAAGAAGTGGCAGTCACACCCTTGGAAACCGAAATTAAAGAAATACCAGATGTTAGTTTAAGTGTAGAACCCGGTTGTAGTAATCAAATAGCTCGAGGACCAGTGAAAAGATCCAGTAAACGTGTAAATATACCTGAAACCAAACAAATTATACCCCAAAGAGAAAAGGATTTGGCACAAATGGAAGCGAATAAAAAACTAGCAGCTGAGATTTTGAAAAAAACTGCCAAAGAAACTAAAAGAAAACGTAAAATATAAAGCCGGTATAAAAACAATATTAAACTATAAGTTAAAATAATTATTATGTAGAAATGATTTTAGCATGTACTTTTTTAAAAGAATAAATCAATATTTATTAAATATTTATTTCTCTATTTCAAAAGCATATAAATGATTATCACGAGAACCCACATAAATAAATTTATCATTTAAACATGTGGCTGTAGAAAATACCTCTGCTTTTATGTCATAAGAAGCCAGAACATTGACTTTAAACATATCCAATAACACCAACAAACCTTTGGTGGAACAGACCAATATATAACGTTGTGATATTAAAATAGGTGTGGAGTATACGGCAGAATTTAAAGGATATTTCCAAGATAAAGTCAAATATTTACTGGAGTGTTCCAAATTTAAACAGTAAATATTTTTATCATGACAACCAAATATTATAAGAGTATGATTCATATCTCCAAAATTATGTAAAGTTAAACCAGAAAATACATTGCCTTCAGTTTGAAAAGAAGAGATCTGAAAAATATTAAGATAATGAAAAAAATAAATAAAAAGAAATATTTGAAAATTGATCTACCTTTTCTCCATTTTCTGCATTGCATAAGGAAATTAAACCCTTAACTTCAGCCAAAACTAAATAAGTTTTATTTGATATTTGAATTGTTGCTGCTGTGGAAAACATCGGGGAATCTAACTTTTGTAACCACTTTATGATACCAGTTGCAGCTTCTATTAAAGCATAAGTACCATCTAAAGTACAAGATAAAATTGAATCGTCCGAAATTTGTATGGGTGACGAAAAAATGCCTTTCGAACCCAGTTTTAAACGCCATTTTAAGGTTAAGGACTTTAAATAAAAATCACTAAAATTACTTTTAAACTTTTGTGCAACATTTATATTAATTACCTTTATATCAAATGCCACAATATTGTAATCCTCCGCATATGAAGCTATAATAATGAAATCTTTAACAACTAAAGGTTTGGCTTTAATCATGCCCTTAGCATTCAACCTCCAAATGATGTTACCAGTATTATAATCAAAACCATATAAAAAACCATCATAACAACCCACCAATGCAAGTTGTGATGAGACAAACACAACAGAACATTCTATACGATCATTTAATTTCAAACATGAAATTTCTTCCCCAGTTATAGCATTTACAGTTAGTAACAAATGTGAATGAGAACCCACAGCCACAAATTTTTCTTCATATAAGGTGGGAGTAGCATCAATGCATTTTTTAAGATCACAACGCCAAAGCAATTTAAAACCATAATTAGGGTTAGTATTTACTAAATAGACATGCTCACAACTGTTATTATCTAATTTTCTTGTGGCCAACATTAGAAATTGAAAAATTTCTGCAATAGTTACTTTATTATCCAGCAACATTTCTAGTATTTTACGTTGTTCGCTATCATCTATTAGTTCAGCTATTTCAGTGGCTAAACTTAAAGCCTGAAATGAAGTTCCACCCGCTTGAGTAAAACTTATATCCGTTGAAAATTTTAAACGTTTTGACGACTTATTAGGTTCCACTTCATTATCATCGAACTGTAAACCCATTATATTCCTTAGAAAATCTTTAAATATTTTTACAGGTGAATTATAAGATTTTTGTTTGGTTAACAACATTTCCAAAATCTTCTTTCCATCTATTTTTCCATGTCGATTTAAAGGCAGTTCATTGCCATAAAATATTTTATCTGGTTGCTCATATTTTTCTAAATTTTCTTTTAAAAGTTTAATGATTAAAGGTCTATCATCAATGTTTACATTTTTTTCGTTTACTATATAAAGTACAAGTTTAGTAGATTCATTGTACCATAGGAATAGTATTTTGTAAAACTCATTTTCAGAATTTAAAAGATTTTCAACTTTTTTGTTTAAAGAATCTAGAAAATTATAATCATAATTTCACTATTAGGACAATTGTTTTGTTTATATATACAGTTAGGGACAAAACTATTTGTACACCTCATATATTTCGTATACCTTC
>MINK01172276.1:0-22776 GCA_001735545.1 Phormia regina
ACATCATGTTAATGATAAATGTAGATCGTTCAATTTGATGTTAATATTAATTTTTTCGAAGTTTAAACATGATTCTTTTAACATTTGCTTTAACAACCGTGTTCTACCGACTCTAAAAGTATATTAGTTTTATAATTTAAATAAAAAAAATTCATAAAAAAAATAAGATTTCCAAAAAATATGATCTCAATTAATTGATTACAAATCAGATTAAAAGTAATTACTTACTAATCTACTTTCATGTAATGCAGACGTACGTTGTAATCATTGAAAAGTAACTACATGCCATTACCAAGTCTTTCCTGGGTAAAACAGTAAAAAAAACCTTTTTTCTTCATTTAATTTTTTATTACAACGAACATTTAATATTCAGATTGTTATTACTTTAAAAAAAAGTCCATAGGATAAAATATCCGTCCCATTATACACAAACAGACAGAAAGATTTTCATACAAAAAATATATATACATATATATATTTTAATTCAATATACTAGAAGATGTTGTTATCGAATAATGGATTCAATTTGGAATTTAATTAAAATAAATTTTAGTTTCTGATAACTGGATTTAATATTTAATAATTTGTTATATTTTATATTTTTAAAAGCATTATTTAATAAATAAAATGTATTAAAATAAATGTAGAAATTAATGACTTTTTTTAATTATAAAATTAAATTAAAATTTTAGTAAAAAGAAAAAGGAATTGTAAATTATATTATTTGTATGAAGTTTAGTTTAAATATACAAAGAAAAAAATACACATTTTTATTTATAAATGTTTTATGTAAAGTAGCAGAATTATTAAATTATGAAAAAATAAGTAAAATAAGTAATTTATTCCAAATAAATGTTGTTTAAGTTATTGTAATAATTAATATATTTTTTAATATGATTTACTATGTAAATAGTTAAACTATATGAAAGTAGAGTGTAAAAAAGACATAAAAGAACAATATTAAATAAAGACTAAAAAAACAAAGATTATGTGTATTTCAAAAAGAGAAAAGAAGTTTTATTTTATTTATGTATATTAGAGGCCTTGTTGCCGGTCTCTGCTATTTTTACTTACTTGGCAATTTATCAATAAAAAATACAGCAAAATAATAAAACAATCAAGCAAACGAAGAAACATTATTTTAAGTTTGTATTACAATTATAATTTTTGTTAATTTTATAACTTTTTTCATTAGAGAAGTACACCATTTATTTGTGTTTACATTCTTTGCCATATTATCACTTACATATGTATGTTTTGTTGTAACACATAAATTTTATATATTTTCTATCATATTTCTTTCTGATTATATTCCTTTAATGATTTTCTTTTATATTAAATTAATTTTCACATATTTTATAAGCATTTCAACTTTCATCAAGGAACACTAAAAAATTTTGTGGCCAAATTTGTACCACCTTCAAAAACATTGATTTTTTTGTACACTCTCTATATTTTGGAGCATTAATTTTATATTATAACACATTTATTTCGAAATTTAGTTGGTATTAAATCCAAATAATGAAATAAACTTTTAATTTTATTAATGTTTGCAATTCACTAAACACTTTGATTGAATAAAAATGTAACTGTTGTTTATATCAATTTGGCGGCTTCCGCCAAATTGACAGAATGCTTATGGAGAGTGCTGCCATATCAGACATAGACATTCAGTGTTGTCGGTAATGCAGTTAAATGGTGAATGAGTATACAAGCTCGTAAAATGTTTGTCAAACTTCGTTTGAAAATTTATTTACACAATTTATAAATGTTTACTCTTAATATAATAATAATAATAAAAGAAAAAAATTGGAAGCATATTTTGTTTGGGAAATAATTTCAAGAAACTTCAAGAAATGCATAACTATTGCAAGAGGCGTGAGTATAAAGTATACATTTACGAATTATGTAAATTTATACATATACATAAATATAAACACATATCTAAATATTGAATATTAGTTAAGAATTAAACAAACTAAGAAATGGTGGTCCGTTAGGGAAATGTTGCAGATCTATAGCAAAAATCGGCATCCAACGAGTCAATACAACCAGTCCGTTAAATTCTGCAGAATCTTTACTACAAGATTGCTAGATCGAAAAAAGTCATATAATGACCAGATAAGAAACTGAATAATTATTAAAATCCAATGTTAGGCAAATAAAAATCAAATTGTGTTTACTTTACCATTAGAGATGTAAAATATCTAGCAATAAAGTAAAATAGATATTTATAAATATGCCAAAGTCTGGAACTGATTAATGTGCATTATTTTGCATTGGTGGTTCTTTGAAACAAAACAAAAGATTTTTGATATATGAAACGCTTTTATCACTATATACTAACATTTATAGTGTAAACGAGTTCGTAAACTTTTATTTTTGAAAGGTCATATTTGATAAAAGAAAACTTTATTAATTTTATTTTTTTACATTCAAATAGATAAAAAAAAAAACAAAGAATTAAAAACTTATATTCAAGTATGTGATTAAAATCGATCGTTTTTAAATCGAATCGGTTTGAAAAGTTGTGTTGAATTTCAATCGATTTCAAATATCATTTTAGAAAATACAACTCATGTGAAAAATTACCAAATAATTTTCGATAAACATACAAAATGTTATAGTAATATGTGATCTGAAAAATGATTAAAACAAAAAAATAAATAAAAGCCAAAACGATAATACAAAAATATAACATTTTTTACGAATTGTAATCGATTCGTTTTCAAATTCGTTTATTTTATCACATACCTGATTATTTGAGAAATTTTCCTCAAAATAAACTAGAAAATAACGATTATTTACAACGTACTAATTTACGACTTATGGGGATTTATCCGGTTGAATGAAAACCTTATTATGTTCTCAATTTTATTTACCTTGTCACATATCAGACAAAATAAAATTTAAAAAATCAAAACAAAACATAAAAAATAAAAGAAGTTCTTTTACAAATGTGTAAATTTTATTTAAACACATTAATCTAATAGTAATAAAACTAAAGCTGTAGGTAACATACATACATATATTGTAAGAAAGAAGTTTCCAATATTTTTTGTAAATATATTTGTATTTTTTGTGACAATATTTATGTATGAAAATTCTGTTAAATTTCGTTATTTTTATATTCGACAAACAAATATATAGTATTATCTTAAATTTATCGCAAAGGAGTGTAATATTCATGTCTTAATTTTATTTGGAATCTGTCGTTCAGATGATATGTACTTAAAAATGAAAATTTTCATGAAAATGTGTTTACTTTTGTTTTATAGTGTACTTTTCGACTTTCTTTGGAAACAATAGAAAAAAAAAACATGATCATGTAAAAAAGTATGAATAAGTTCTTCAAAAACTCGATTCAATCAATATTTTGTTAAATTTTGCGGCGGTAGGGAGCCTTTTTTGATCCGCCGCCTATAATTTTTGTAATAGCCGCCACAGTCGTTGAAGTTATTCGGCGCAGGTCTTTGGTCTCATGTGTTTTGGTGTGTGTTTTCGTTTTTTTCTTTATTTTTTTATTCTGAATAAGTATTGAAAGTTGATCAAGCATATAGAGCAGCACGTTCTTTTATCTTAATTTCCTTTAGTTTTTTATATTAATAAATTCTTAAAACTAATTTAAGACTAAATAAAGGTTCATATAAATAGTACAGTGCACAAACTTAGAATTGCAGTTGAAATTAAATTGAAAAAAATAAACATGTTGAGTGAAATCGTGAATAATAGCAAATTACAAAAGGTAATTATCAGCACGGGCAACATACTAAATGTCGACAATGCGGCACCTTTGCGTAAATCTAACGAAGAGCTTTTGGAATCATTGAAACTATGCACAGATTGTCAGAAGACGGCTGAAACAGAAAATAGCAAAGATGAGCAGGCGACTGTGCCAGGAAATGACGATTGCGAGACGCAAGTTGAATGTCATGATACTGAAGCTCAATTGTTAAGAGCCAATCGAGAACTGGAAGAGAGAATTAAAGAGTATGCTCGCAATGAAATAAGTATTGGCGTGAAACTGTTTCTAAACAAATCCTCTAAGGAGGGAGTGGAACAGGCAGTCAATGCTTTAATGCGTATTTTGAAAGTTGAACATGTAGATAACTTAGTACTGGCCTATCATCCTTTGGAAACAGCCTCTAAGGCATTACCCGAAACACCAGATGTAACCAGTGCTGTCTCCTATACGGGAGACTCCAAATGGAGTAAACGCAATGAAAAGAATTTGGACGTACTTAAAGAGTTGTGGGAAGTTTTACAAAAATTTAATGAAAAGAAACAAATTTGCCAATTAGGCATAGCCGATTTGGATTGTGATGCTTTGGCAGAATTGCATAAAAATTCTAGAGTGCCTCCTACCATAAATCAAATAAATTTAGCAAACTGTTGTGTGGTACCACCAGAGCTTAAGGAATTCTGTACTCAACATGATATTCAACTGCTGACTCATGGTGATCCGGAGATTTTAATAAACGATGAGAATTTCATCATACCTAATTACACAGTAGATTGGTCTTTACGCTATCAAATTCATGTACGCTGTCGCGGTGTACTCACTGCCAAGGGTTACATACTACAGGCTTCAAAATTGCCACAAAACCTAACATCAAGAGAGTGAATGCCCCTGTCTAAAACACGGGACTTATTAAGATGTTTTGGGATTTCTTCTTTTTTTTTATTGGAAAAATAAAATTATACATATAGTTCAAAACTTAATTAAATCAAAATAACACAAGAAAAAAACTGTCTAAGGCCTTTTAATACAATTCAATTTGAACAGAGGCTTATATTATAGATAAAATATATTTTTTTGTGTTAAAAGTAGATTTTATCTGTGTAAAAGCTTTAACTAAGGTACAGTACTTTTAAACGGTCTAAGTTGCATTTTAAAGGAGTTACAAAAATATAAATAAAAATATTTTGTAAGCAATAATGGTTAAAGAGGACAGGATTTTCTCTGCTACATTTGTTTTCAAACTGTTTTTTTTTTATCATAAGAGTGATTATTTCTAGGTCATAGTTGAACATCTCTATGTATTTTTTTATTTAATGTACTCAAATTAATTGTTATATATCGATATTTTTAGACCTTTTTTTTTTGTTACAAAAATATGATCACACATTTTCCATTCAAAAGTTATTATTTTTTTTTTTTAATTAAAACGAGAAATAAAATGGAAATCTGAATATTTGTATTCTGTTTATTATAATTAAATTAATTAAAAAAAATTCAAATAATAAAATAAAAAAATTACAGTTAATTACAAACACATAACAATCTTAGTATGTATTTTTTTAAACATTTGATACGTCTTCTGTCTGCATTCTTTTCCTCTCTCTCTCTCTGATTGTTTTTTTTTATAAAATTATGGAAAATGTTTTTTTTTCTTATTTTATCTTTTCTAATTAGTCACAATTTTAAATATGTGGTTGTGTAGTAAATTTTTCTGTTTATGGTATTATTTTTATATGTTTAATTTTAAGTACTTGTTGTTGCTGCTTTTTCAATTTAATGATTTGTTGTTGTAGTCTAACTTTTAAGTCGTTTTATTATATGACTTGTAAATTTTCGCTTAGTTGAGTATTAATTATTTTTTGTTGTGGTAGTGGTTGTTAGCGGTGATCTCTTTTTGTTTAACCCATTTCGAAACAATTTTCTATTCTGAAAAACAATGTAATAGATTAAATGGGCCAGATGTCCTTTTTAAATAGTTTTGCTTTCATTGATTGAAAATTGAAATTTTATCCAAAAATCCCAAATTTAATCAAAAATTCAAAATTTCTTTAAAAATACAAAATTAGACAAAAAAATCCAAATTTTCTTCAAAAGTTAAAAATTTTATCAAAAATTCGAAATTTTGAAAATAATTAGAAATGATTTCAAAAATCCGAATCTCGAAAATTTCACCAAAAACTCGAGCATATCAGCTGTTTTTTGTTTCTAGAAAGTTATTATTTTACTATCGGTCTTATTAGTTCTTAACCAAGTACGGTATTTGAAGGCATATAGCATCCAAACTATAAAATTGCTCTCAAACATTTTTAAATCAATAATATAAACTATAAATAAATTTTTAGTTTCGGTTACAATTAGTCGGAAATTATTAAATCAACAAATGTACATAAATATTTTTGATTTTTCTCTTTACTTTAAATTCTATAAAATCTGACTATGTTTGTAAACCTTTGCCTTTCCCTTTCCCTGCAGCAACAATCTGAACAAAATATTTTTCTTTAATGGACTTTATCACTATGACGTTTAAGTGGAATATAAACAAATTTATCTTTACCACTTATAATATTGTATTTCATCATAGAAAAGGCGAGAACAAATAAAGACCTATTAAACATGGGTTAAGCATTAATTAAATTCATGTACTTATGAATATAAACATGTACAACACAATGACACTAGGCATGTACATGGACGAAAAGTACAGAGAATTAGCAATGACTTTGTAAAAATATAAATTAATAAACAATTTGTTTGGAAACAAAAAGAAAGATAACAAAATTAGCAAACTTAACTCTTTTTATATATTCTGAGAGTTGAAAAAATAGAGAAAGGAAAAAAACAAACTATTTTGAATGAGTGAGTGTAATTTCATTAATTCATTCATTTTTTATTTATATGTGTACATACATACATACATACATACATACATACATACATACATACATACATACATATGTATATGTATATAAAAATTACATACACTCATGTGATTGCCTATAAATACATTTATATTAACACAAATACATACATACGTATAGATTTAGTGTTGTTAATAATTAACCTTTATTATTGTTTTTTTTTTTAATAAAGGTCTTCTAACTATAGAAAACTAAACCTACACAAATTAAGTTTATTTCAAGTTTAAACTAAAGAAAAATTATAGAGTAAGAATTAATAAGAAGAAAAAAAATAATAACAAATATCTACATATTCATACGTTTTCATTTAAAGGTTATTAAAGGACTTAAAAATACATTAAGTAAATATTTAATGCCACGCATTAAATCACGCATACGAGCATCCACAGGTGATTTGAGTAAAGAATCCAATACTACAGGAACATTTTCACGATCCTGACACTGTATACACTCAATAGCCGCCAATTTTATGTGAGCCATAGATGAACCCAATAAGAATTCTTCATATTTTTGAGCTGAAGGCCATGACACAGTGCGACTATTTATGAGAGTACCATAAAAATGCACATGGTCGCCCTCGACCAAACGGCGAGTGAAATTACCAAATTTATGTTGAGCCTGAAGTACAACCTCCTGTCGTTTATCCAATAAACCCGATGACATTTTAACATGTATTTCATATTCATAGGTATTCCATTTATGCAATGAACACTTTTTATCTAGATGAGAATTTTTAAGGATATTCTGATAATCATTGCACAATTGATCGTGGGCATTGCTACATTTGAATAGAGTTTCTAAACGTTCACCATATAGACAGGATACTATGCGATTGAGCCATGCTGGTAAATATTTATTAATATACCAGGCTGGTTTATTTTGGACACTTGTTATTTGAACTTGGGTAACAGTACCCTCCCAGGCTATCGCTTGACCCTCTAGATGGGCACATTTTAATTGAGTTTTTATTTTATTGTTATCCTTCCACCAGGCTTGGGGACCACAATGTGCATAGAATCGTTGCCAAGTCAAATATTCGGAGGGCGGTGGTGGCATGTGAGTTTCTTCTACCGGCAGAGATGTAGTTATAACAGGTTGATGTTTAAGATCAGGTATCATATTATTAAAGCGTGTGGTGTCTTTAAAGTTGGACGTCATGTAGGGGAATGTTAAGACGCAAGCAAAGGTGACACATATAAAGAGCTATTAATTAGGAATTTATTAAAAATAGATATCAAAAAAGTTTAGATTTACCCATTACCTGTATTACGGTTATATACTTTTGAGTAGTACGATTTATAGCCAAAAAACAGGAACCCAAAAGAGCCAACAGAGAAGCCACCACAGTGCTGCCCAAACGTATATTTGGATCAGTAAAACCCAACCACTCGATAACCACAAATACTGGTATTAATAAAGAAACCAAACCAAATAATGGCAGAAATAGCAAAATGCCAGACAATCCCAAAGTGGCTCTTACCACACCAAACATAGTGGCACTTTGAGCACTTGTTATGCACATCTGCAGCCAACTGAGTGTAACGCAATGTGGTATAAGATGTGTGTAGGTACCATGCCAGTTTGATCTCTTAGCCAGATGTACCAGAAACATGGGAATTAACAAATATAAAGCAGTTCGACAATTCAAGCAAAACTCTATGCCATTACCAATAACAAACGAACAAAAAGTGGGAACTTTTAGATCCAAAAAACGCCACCCCGTGGTGACAACTTCATCCATTTCGTAGGGATATTTTGCAAGAACATTAACACCAAATGACACTAAAACAATCCAGTCAGGAAAACGTTGAGACGAATACATAAAAGCCAGCATAGAAACAAAAACAAATATACCGGCCACAGTGGTAAGTTCCGAGTGGGGTAGCCATTCTGAGGATATTAAAGGATACACCAATAAATTGCCTATAAAGGCACAGAAAAAATATAAATAAGGCTGCATATTGTTCTTTAAGAAACGATTCTCCGAAATGTCTGCCTCTATGTTATGATCACCGTAGCTAAGAAATAAACCAGACCATATACGAAAATCTATGAAATCATGTTTGGTCTTCAACATTTTACACGTGGACCAAATCATCACGCTCCAACATAGGTAATAAAAGCCAATTGGTAAAAGTACGTTTAGGTTGTCACTGGAGACCAGCCAGTAAATTATTAACAATACAGCAAAACGCACACTCTGTGGCACACGTTTGGGAAAATCGGATACCATATTTATTAAACGATGATACAAAAGGGTAAAGAAGAGAATGGGATGGAACAGCAAACGATGGAAACAAGGAACATGATCTAATGTAGCAGGATGTGGAACGGTTACTGTTAAAGCGTCATTAACAGCAGGCATGCGACCAGCAGCATAATTTACTGCAGCTGATACGAGATTCTCTTCGGTTATATTACGATCATTGTCAGCAAAATTATCGGGAATATTTAAATGGCTTCTGCGAGGCTTCCGTCTCCTATCACTCCCAACCCGATGAGATCTTAAATCTACAGAACCATTTGATACCGAGGCCGAGCCATCTTCTAAAGGTCGATGTCCTCGATCTTCATCATCCATATCATCTTCTGAGGTGGAAGTCGAATCTCCTGGCTGCTTTTTAGCTTTTTGCATTTTATAAATTTCACGCATTTTACGTTCTAACTGTCGTGGTGAAATATGTTTTCCACCATTTGAGAGGCAAGCAAATAGTTCACGAGCCGCCTTACGGGCAGCCCTTTCACCAGGAGTCATGGATAAACAAGTCCGGACTTCATGCTCATTTTCAGCGGTAATGCCGCAACCTTCTTCATAACATTTTTGCAGTAAATTGGCAGCTTCTTCATGACCTTGTTGGGCAGCACACAATAGCCAGTGTACCGCTTGTTCACTAGAACTTTCTTGATTGTGTTCTACATTGAAAAGAAATCAATAAACAATAATTTAATTGAACAAAGCAGTGCTTAGAAAATTCAATACTTACCAGTATTTTTATCTAATAATTGTTTCGCCAAATCATATTGCACATCGGAACAACCTTCCGAGGCTATATGATATTTTAAATTGTTCAAAGTAGTGCGATCTAAAAATCAAAAAGTATTTTTAATTTTATGTTATTTATCAAACGTTTCTCGCTTTACCAAGACTTACCATCTAAATTCCACTTTCGCCTTGCAGATCCTCCACTAGGTTGATTTTTGGTCCACGTAGCCATTTCTTTTATTTTTTTGTCGTTTTTTTAAAATAATTTTAATGTGAAATTCATGTTTTTTATTATTTTCCGAAAAAGAAAACTTAACAGCTGCATCAAGAGGAAAAATATTTTTTTGTTTAAATTTCGTCAGCTGTGATTTGTTTGGGAAATTTCCTTTAATGCACAAAGAGAAAGTTACCATATTACAGAAATGAAAATAAACAAAGCTATCGATAAACAGTGTGTCAAACATTTTTATTCGTCACAAACATTATTTTTAAATAATTTTTCATCCTGCGGAATCGAAGGGAAATCAGAAGTGTTATTCTGAAAAAGTACTAATTAAGATTCGTAAAAGTTGAGAAAACATGTTTATTCACATAATTATCCTGTTGTTAGCATTTACTTCCCTAACTCTCTTAAAACCGTAAATATTTCTTATAATATTTATCCGATTGCAAAGAATAAGTTATAAGTTTAAATATTTTGTAATTTTTAGTGCAAAAGTGAAATAAAAGCGCCTTTTTTTAATATAATGACATCTTTATTTAGTATTTAACACAATGTACACAAAATATTTTTTTCTCCTGGTGTTATTTTACATATGTAAATATATTTTATCATTTGTACACCTAAAAAGAAGCCTATATGTATGTCGATTGTTTATATGATATACAAAAAGTCGTAACTCGTATTTCCCAACTTTACAGGAGAAGGATAAAACGTATGCAATTCCTATACAAAACCCTGGTGAATGTGTATAGGAGTTTTCGATTCTATGTTTTTTTTTTTTTGGATATTTGGTATATAACATGTAATTTTTGATGTAACTTTCTTCTTAAATCGAAGTTCATACAAATCTCATCATTAATTGTTTAGTATTGTCTGATTATGCCCTAATCTCTGAATTCAGGTATATGTTCTGTCGTTGAATGCTTTTTTATCAATTAATTACGGCACAGTTAAACATATGTAATAATTCTAAAAATAGTTTATTATTTTTACTTATTTATTTAAAAGTGAAAATTCTCGGAATGAAACCATTTTAATTTTTCAAATGACATACATATATAGTACATTATGGTCACCTTTCAGCCGTCTAACAGTAGATTTTGAGCCGCCGTTGATAATTTATAGAAAAGCCGCCGACTTTGAAAACATTTGGCGCAGGTTTCTGAAGACCGCCACACATTTTTGTGAATTGTCAGAAAAGCGCCGGTTTTTTGTTTATTTGTGTTGTGCAAAACATTTGTAAAAATTTATTTATTTTAAAGTAAAACAAACGAATATCAATGAAAATGGATAAAAACTTACATCAACAATTATATTCGGGCATGGCGCGACATTCCTTAGGTGGCTCAGGTAGCGGTCTACGTACCAGACAAAGTTCTGCTAGTTCATACAGCAATGCGGGACGTAAGTCATTAGGTGGATCTGCGTTAAGCTATGCAGCTGGAGGCATGAAAAAGGCTACAGGAGGAGGCAGTATAGGTCAAAGGTAGTAAAGAGAATAATTTATGTAATATGTGAATATTTATTTTTTTGCATTGTAGTCGCTATAGCATATCTGGCCGTTCAAACCAATCTTTTATGGGAATACGCTCAGACTTCAACTTGGTTGAAAGTTATGGCCTTCAGTTACCCGTTTTAGTAAACGAGGCATTAACATTTTGTGAGAAAAATCAAACTGTTTCAGTGCGTTGTGCAGAAAATGGTTGGGCTTGGGTGGTCCATGGCAGGCGCCTTTTGGTTTGGCAATATAAAGATATACGTAATGCAGGCACTGGAAATTCACCGCCCAAAAGCGGAAAAGATCTTTTAGCTCGTAGCCATCAACGTAGAGGCGGCGCAATGGCCCAATGCCGAGAATTGACTCTACCTCATTGTGATATCGGCCATAAAGCGTCTTTGGTCAGTGTATTCTTAAGTGAAAGTCAACAAATGGCTTCATGTGTTGCAGTTTCACCTACTGGAGATGTACGCTATTGGCCTTCAATAGCTCACGATGGCAGTTCTGTTGATTTAACAAATATTCTTGATGGCCAAGAGTTTGATTATATGCTGACATTGCCGCAGCAACAAATGCCCCTAAGTTATTTGTTGGTCACAACCACCTGTAGCATGGTTTTGTTACAATTGCAATTACAAAACGGTCGCCATGTGCTGCAGCATAAAACAATACGTCAGCCTTCGGGTTTTTTGGGTGGAATTGGCAAAAAATTTGCTTCAATTATAATTGGCATGAATAGTGGTAACGACAAGGAAAATGTAAGTAAAATAAAAAAGAAAATATTTTTTGTATTTAATTTCATAATAAGAAAAATTCTAACAATACCTGAGTTTAAATTTGCTCATAATTTCAATAGAAATTTGTAGCTGTTGCTTGTGATCCCCAAGCCTCGGGAGATCGTGAAGCTGTCGTAGCAGTTTTAGCAGATCGTTGGATACAGCGTTGGCGCTTAAATCATTCTGGCAACAATGAACAATTGCTATTTGAAGATTCAGAAATTATACGTAAAATACGTGATGAATTTCAGCCGAAATTTTGGAATGTTAGAGGTAAGTTCCTAAGAAAACAGTTTTTCTCAAGTTTTAAACTTTAATCCTCGTTTTTATATAATTTTTTATATGTTTTACAGACAGTATAAATGTCGATTTACAGCTATTAGATATGCACATATATGAAGGCAAAACCTTTATATTAGCGGGAGCTGTAAACACCACACAATCACCGCAAATGTATTATGCCATGAGTAAGTTAAAACTATAATTATCAATTTACATATTATTTAAGCTTACACAAATTTGTTGCTTTTCTGTTTATTTATTTTTTAGGCGTTTTATCTAACACCAATGAAGGCATGCGTTTGTTAAGTTTTACTCCCTTTAAATTTTCACAGTTCTATAGTGTGGCAACGGAAAACGAATGTTTATCTCTACGTTTTATTATTTGTCGTACACACATTTACATTTTTAATGATAAGGTAGTCTATCCTCTGCCCTTAGCCAATATACAAATTGGTGAAATTGATGCGGAAAAAATAGAATTTCATTTACAAGATGATCGCATATTAAGTGCGGCTGTTTGTTCTGATATACCTTTAATATTTAGTCGTACCCATGGTTTGGTTTCTATAACACCTGGTGATTTTGATAGTTCAGATATAATGAATGCCTCCTGTACTACGCCTGAGGTGTTCTCACCTATGGCCGATACTACTCTAAGGGAACAAAGTGTTTTGTCTTCATCGATGAGCAATATAAATGAACAGAATTTATATATGTATGAACTGGATCCAGATTCTATATATTCAGAATATAAGGATGAAGTTAGTCAGTTAAAGGCTGCTTTTATATATCGTTTGAAACGTAATACAAATATGTGTAATACCATTTTAAATGAATTGTTAAGAAATGTTTCGGAGCCGAGTACAGCTGGCGAGACGGCACAATTAGATAAGTAGGACTTAGGTGTTTGAGTTTATGTAATATAATTTTAATTCTATGCAATTTTTTAATTATTCCAGAATTGTTATAACTATTGCCGAAGATTTGGCAGAAGATATTCCCGCCACTGATCCTCGTTGGGAGCAGCTATGGGAAGAACCTAATTTTCAAAAATATGCCTTGGGCAGTTCCTCTTCCTTACAAATAATAACGCAGCTAAAAGAAAAAAATTTGGCTTTAAGACATTTTGTCGAATTTCTTCATGCTACTGGTATATGGGACAAGGTATTTATTAAAGAAAAATGTTTTAACAGCGCTATTCTCGATCGAGTGAAAAAGGAATTTATTGCTAAAAATGGTGACAAAAAGAAACATTTTTCTATAAATTTTTAGTGATAGAAGTCACCAAAGAATTGAATGACAATTGTCATTTGTCATAAGTTCGATAATAGCACTGTAAAACTAAAAATGTTATAAAATTAAAACATTTTTTTTATTACAGCTTAGCTCTATACCAAGTGCTGGCGGCAATGTTTTAAAACCCACCAGTTTCGTTATATCTGATATTAATGAAAGAATAATAGCTGCTATAGCTTTAAGAAGCATACAAAACAAGTAAATTAGTTTAAAAACATTACACCATATTTTTTTCTAAACTTTTTATTTTTTTACCCAACAGATTTAACAAATTAATAGATGAGGCCATAAATTTACTAGTACAACGTTGGCAAGAACGTCCTCAGGGAAATCTAACTGCCCAGGATTTGTTTTATGTGCGCATTTGTAAATTTCAAGATATTTTTCAGGCATTTTGTGATCTTGCTGACAATCGTATCGAAAATCAACATCAAGCGTCTAATTTAGCTTCTTTTATATCCGATATTAATACTGTAGTTCTACATATTATTACCGAAGTCATAAATTTCCGTGAGCAAAACTCAACAATTTATTCTTTGCCAGCAGAAAAAATGGATTCTTTTGAATATTTGCCATGGACTGCTATGTCGGGAAATATTGGTTTAAGAGATTCTCTTTCACATCTTATCGATATATCGGTAAAATATGGTGCACATGGTACTAGTGATCCGGACTTGAGACAGAGAATATATCAACAAATTTTAGAATTGATTGATTTTATATTGGATGGTCGTAAACATTATTTAGAAAGTGTAAGAGATACGGAAAAATTCAATGTTTTGCAACAGCAATTTGAGTCACAAAGGAGGGACTTAATATCAATATTGAGTAAGTAAATACTGATGGAAGAATTTCTAAATGGTAGAATTTTAACAAAACCTATTAAAGCAAATTAATTTGCGCTTAAAAAAGCACATGACAGAAATAGCATGAATTTGCTAATGATTGTGTTCACATAGTAGTGATTGACAGATTTCGATTTTTACGAAAATACAACATTCTAAAGGCTGTTTAACACTATTATTCTGTGTATTAATAGCAGAGTTTCATTTTCTATAACACATACCAAAAAATGTATTAAGGAAAGTAATGATTAATCATGATATAAAAAACAAGGTAGTTCCACTTCTCTCTCTCTTAAAAAATATTTTGAAGTTTATTGGTATTTTCTGAAGTTTTATTTTTGTAAAGAATTATGAAAAACGTTGCCACATAAAGAAAAGGGGAAATATGTGTAATTTGAATTAATATCATGATATTAATTGTCATATTTTTTATTTTCCTTATTAATTTTTTTAAATTGATAACGAAGAGTTCAACTGAATTTTATACAAATAAAACTACAAATCAAAAATCGTGCCGAAATATGATTTAGTAGATGCAATTACGTTTCAAACATTTCAAGATTTCAATATACAAAGTATTAAAAGCATTTACACCATAATATATTTAAAAATATTGTTTGTATTAATACATAGTATTAAAGTGTAAAACCCCCCTTAAATTTTTAAAATTTGGTATAAATGTTTTGCATTTAAAACTTCATTTTGACTTGGTCGTTTCATCTATTAATAAATCTGGTTTACGCAATATACAAAAAACGAATTTCACAGTAGCCAAAAAAATAATTTAATATTTTTTTTTAAATCATTATTTTAAACTTTTCTTTTAGTTGATAACAATCAATATGAAGCCGCTGCTAAATTAGCAGAAAAATATCTCGATTTCCAAAGTCTTGTTCTACTCTGTGATGTTACTAACAATCAGGAAAGACTAGATGCTTATATTAAAAAATACGAGGAATATGATTTTTCACAATTTGCCATTAATTGGCATTTAAGACAGAATCGTCAAGGTGAAGTATTTGAACGTTTTAAAGGCAATCAAGCAGCCTTATCACAATTTATGCGTGATCACCCAACATTAGGTTGGATACAACTTGTATTTAATGGCGATTTTGAAAGAGCATCTAAAATACTATTTCAATTGGCACAAAGTGAAACAGAGTTTGTGCAAAGAAAAAAGGTAAGTTTGATCTAATAATAATTAATATATTTTATTCTAAATGCATGATTTCACTATAAACCTTATTAGTCCATGTTATCCTTGGCCAAATTATCAGCATTCGCTTCGACGGGTTCTGATCTATCTTTACAATTAGAAACAATAAATGCTGAATTAAATATTGTCGATTATCAGGAACAATTAAGTGAACAATTATTATTGGCATTTGGTTATGATGTTGAACATCAAAAGGTTTTAAAAATAGAGGAAATTATTAATGTGAGTAAAAGAATTATTATTAATTTTGAAGTTATTTTATTTTTTTTTTTTCTAAACAAAGTTATTTATTGCTGAGGAAAATGAAACGGCCACAGAATTTGATTTTCGTAAGGCTTTAGAATTATTAAATTATCTCGAAGATCCTTTTGAAGCCCGTCATAAAATATGGTGTGCTGCTATTTTAAGAGATAATTGGACAGAATATGATACAAATTCTGCTGTAGATTATATACAGAACTTGTTATTCTTTAAACTTATTGAATTGTGTCATTTAATGGGTATGTTTTTAATTTATAGTTTTCTTTTTTGTTAAACATTTATAAAACACTTTTTCTTTTTTTTAGATGGTGACTTTGAAAGTTTTCTACCACCCATGGAAGAGTTTATAAGTAGTACAGATTTAGAGGATTTAGTTAGTAATAAATCATTTCAGTATCTATTAAAACTTACCTATGAATATATCAATGATGCCTATAAGAAAAATGATGAAATGATGGATATGTAAAACCACAAAAAGTTTATTTAAGTGTTTAGTTTCTAAATAAATTTGCATTTTTTTATTATAAAATTCTAAAACAATGCTTTTAAATTTTTCCAATTCTTTTAATTTATTTTCCGCCACCCTTAGTTATTTATAAGTATTGATATATGTATATTTTTTGTAATTTTTGTTTAACTTTTAAAACAATCAAATTCATTCAATAGTTTTTCGAATTAATTTATAATCTCTTATTACAAAACAAATCATTATTAAAATATGCAAATTTGTATGTTGCTGTTTATTTTGTCTGTCGTTTAACTTCTATGTACTATATAACATTTTAGTTTACTTGAAACCTTAGCAGTGTTGTTAGATTGAATCACGTCTATTGACTGTTTTATGTCTACATTTATTTTGTCTTTTAAGAGTTTAGTTTCTTTTGAGCCATCGTTACGTTTACAACATTATTTATTCGATCATTTTGATGATATTTGAAATTAATAACAAATAAAATAATAAAAAACAAAATGGCGGATGAAACTACTCCTTTAGCTTCAACTTTTGTGCCTCAGCCACCGCCTGGTCCGGTATATGTATTTCCGGGTGGTGTTTCTCCACGTTCACGTCGTCATAAAATGCATCAATTGCAATGGTGTTTGGGTTTAACGTTTTTGTGAGTGTAAAAAATGAAAAAAATTGAAAATTAAAATCCATCTTCAGTTCCCTGCCAGCAATTTAAAATCTCAAGATGATACATTTTTGGAAAAAATATTTTATAATCGTTACTTAAAATTGCTGGTATGGTGTCGTATTCCAATATAATGATTTCGTCCTTTTAATTTATCGAGCAAGCTATTTTGTTTAGCTTCGTTAAATATTTTCAGTGGACTTTGGACAGATTATATATTAAATCTTACAGAATATATAATCTAAGTGGGCAAATCTACTTTATTTAACGAAACTTTTGGCGGAAGTCCTTTTTCCTGTACTGGTCAAGTTTACAGGTTGTAGTCAGATTTGGTTGCATAAAACCCCATCTTTTAAAATCTTAACATCTTTTTCATTAATTTTTTGTTTGTTTTCCGTTTAAAGTTATTCTCTACTGCATATACATATGTATACATAAAGAATATTAAATTACTTACCCAGTTTATTGCCCTACATATGATGGCATTACACTTCTTGCCACTTTAAGTAAACAACTTCTAAAAATAATAAAAATTATTTGTTGTTTTTTTCTCTCTTTTTTTACGGCTAAGACCAACTTTTGCGGCTTTAGCACTTAAAAAAATATATGTATATTTGTATTGAGAATAGAAAAAAATTGAAGCAAAAAATAAAATGTAAATAAAAAATATTACAAGGAAAAAGTGTTTAATTTACTGTCTATATATTAATACCGTTTGTTTATTATTTCATAGAGTCATCCTTATAGCATCTTTAATAATTGTCTTAGCCATAAATAACGATTATCCCTCTTCACCCATCTTAATATTGGCAACAAATGAATCAGCCAGCAGCAATTTAAATCAAACAGTCAATTCAAGTGTTATTATATATGAAAGATTAGAAGCCATAAAGTTTCCTATAGCCGATGAACCGGAAGAAGATTGGCAACTAAAACATTCACATCTTAATCAAGAAGACACTGATTGGGCTATAGGTGAGGGTATAAAGGCTTTAGGAGATCGTGAAATAATGGAAGAAAGTTTAGAAACGACACCAGTAGATTCGCCAGCTTTTCGTCATTATCGTTCTTTAAGTTCAAATCCAGCCTCAAGAAAGTTGGCGCGTAGAGGTTTTGTAGAGAATGAAGCTACTGACAGTATAGCAGAGAAATTTAATTATACAAGAGGTCAAGACAGGTCTAATATAGGTCGTGGTCCTAAAATCATACTACCCGATCCTACGTCCGATATAATATGTGATTTTAATGCAATGTATCGTCGCTCCAGTGGTATATGTAACAATAAAAACCATCCCCGTCACTATGGAGCATCATTGATACCTTATCGACGTATGGTAAATCCCGACTATGCTGATGGTATTTCTCAGCCAAGGGGAGTACTTAAGAATGGCACTAGTCTACTGCCTCCAGCTCGTCAGGTATCATTAAAAATATACCGGCCCTCATATGAAACGGATTCAAATTTTACAGTAATGTTAGCAGTGTTTGGGCAATTTTTAGATCATGATATAACAGCCACCTCTCTTACATCCTCCCTAGAGGGTGAATCAATAAACTGTTGTGGTCAAACGTTAAATAACTCTCATCCGGAATGTTTTCCTGTTACTATACTACCCGATGATCCTTATTATAAGTCGTACAATTTAAGTTGTATGAACTTTGTACGCTCAGCTCCTGCTCCTACAGGACATTTTGGTCCAAGGCAACAATTAAATCAAGCTACATCATTTATAGATGCTTCTGTGGTTTATGGAAATTCAGATTTTCGTCAACATCATTTGCGTACCCTAAATAATGGACTGCTGCGCATGTATATTACTAACGATAGCAGAGAATTATTGCCCATATCTACTAATCCCGATGATGGCTGTAATCGTGCAGCCATGATTAAACAGGGAAAATATTGTTTTGAATCTGGAGATGATCGAGCTAATGAAAATTTGCTATTGACTTCAATGCATTTGTTGTGGGCTAGACATCATAATTATTTGGCAAGAGGTTTACAAAAAGAAAATCCTGAATGGGATGATGAGACGATATTTCAAGAGGCCCGACGAATAGTAGGAGCCCAAATTGCCCATATAACATATAATGAATTTTTACCCATACTTTTGGGTAGAGAATGGGCCGATAAAAAGGGTTTAACACCACAAATACATGATTTAGATGCACCTGATACTTACGACAAAAGTGTAAATCCTTCTATAGCAAATGGTTTTGCTGCGGCTGCATTTAGATTTGCTCACACTCTATTACCGGTAAGTTTTTATTAAATGAAAGTAGCATTTATTTTTTGTTGCAAATTCAAAATTCATTCCTTAAAGGGTCTTTTTAATGTCACCAGCAATCATAGCAATCCCGAGTATATGGAATTGCACAAAATGTTATTTAATCCATTTTCTTTGTGGAATAATGGAGGCATAGATATTGCACTTCTAATTGCCGCCAACACTCCAGTACAACGAGTAGATCGTTTCTTTTCTTTAGAAGTCACTCAACGTCTATTTGAAGATATCGCAGATGATCATTTACCCGCTTGTGGTTTGGACTTGGTATCGTTGAATATACAACGCGGTAGAGATCATGGTTTGCCAGCTTATCCAGTTTATAGACGACATTGCCAATTGCCGCCGGCAGATACATGGGAACAGATGGCTAAAATTGTTGACAACGATTCATTGAAATCCATAAGAGAAATTTACAAGTACTAACATATTTTTTTTAATATTATTATTTTTTGGTAATTTAAGACAAAATTAAAACAAATTATATAACAGGTCTCCCAAAGACGTTGATGTTTATACAGGAGCATTGAGTGAGCCACCCTTGGAAGGAGCCTTATTTGGGCCTCTCTTAGCCTGCTTGGTTGCCGATCAGTTTATGCGTTTAAAGCGGGGGGATTCGTTTTGGTATGAACGCAAAATGGGACCACAAAAATTTACCAAAGGTTTACTACAATCATGCTTATTTAAGCATAAAATATAAACTGAAACAATATTGTTTTAATTTAGATCAATTAAGAACCATTTATGATACAACTTTATCGCAAATTATATGCCGAAATGCCGATGATATACTACACGTACGTAAATACGTTATGGAACATCGCATAAATGAACCAAACAATATAATCAATTGTGATGATATAAAGAATTTTAATTTTACTCCCTGGAATTTGCAACAACAACCTGTACAATTGTATAAAACACATTTTAATTCTCAGGCTGCTAGAATACGTGTGATTAATAAATCACAATCGAATAAAACAAATCAATCTTTAAACTCTATAAATTAATAAATATATGTATGTATGTACATCTGTATGTATACATATCATCAATATTAACATTAAACAATATAAACCATTCACATTTATCATCATTATCTTCATCAACATTACCATCACCATCAACATAATCAAACACAAATAAAGTTTAATGACTTACATACTTTTTTTCTTTCTTTTTCTTATTGTTTTTATTTATTTTTATAAATATTTTGTTTTGTTTTTTGTTTGTTTTGTTTTATTTTACTACAACTATTCTTCTGAATTTGCATTAATAATAACAATTAATTTGATTTTATTTTAAATATTTACTTAAGATGAAAATGATAGTATATTATCAACAAATGGTGTATGTAATTCATTGATGCATGGTACGACATGGTGTGGTATGGGAATATATCAACATGTTGCACAATTCAACATTCTTCTCACTACTATCTGTTTGTCTATCTGTCTAACTGACAATGATATTTGTTCTGTTCTTTTAACATCTTTCATCACCATCATCGTAATATGGATCACTGGTACGCGGCTGATGTAATCTTTTAAGGAATTACGGTATGTTTAAATAATCTTTGTTTTGTAGTTCATTTTTATTTTATTTTTATTGTTATTAAATATTATTGTTTTTATTTATATATTTTTTTCTTTTCGTTTAATTTTATGTACATACATACATATGTATGTATATAATTTTACACTTAGTGATAGAAAAAATATTTTAATTATTGACCATGAATAAAAAAAAAGTGTTCGATTTTTCGAAGTACAAATTATTAAGACAGGTGTACGTACATATGTATATGAATAGTTTTTCTAGACGGAATTTTTTGAAGTAATTATCAGCAGCATTGAGCATTTCGTTAACAAATGTTAATTTTATAATAATAGAAAAAGTTATATCAATTTGTATCCAATATAAAACATATATTTGAAATCATACTAATATGTTATAAAATTTCCTCTAAAATTTAAAGTAAAGAAATTATGTTAATTTGAAATAAGCTAAAGCTTCGAAAGAGCTAAGAAATAATAGTTTTTCATTCAATAATACGAGATTAATTCAATAGCTTCATTCATAGGCTTTTGTTTGAATATAATTAAAGGCCTGTCCCACGATGTCGAACGAAATATTCGTTTCTACAATTTATATGGAAAACAACAAATAAATTTAAAATTTTGTTATTGTTTCCCATATATTTTGTTGAACGAATTTTTCGACCGACATCGTGGTACAGGCCATAATTCATAAAGAATTCGTTAAGTTTTTCAAATATTTTCCAAATTAAATGAAAATATCTTTTATTCAATTTGTAATATTTTGCTTTTTATTTTTTAGAAAATGAATTAGAAAATATTTTCTTTAGCTATTTTGTCAGATATTTAAATTGAAGAAAATTTGATAAAATTTAATTCTATAAATTAAAATAATATGCATGCCTTAAACAAAAGAATAGAATAATAAATTTAATTCAATTTTAAAAACTGAATTAAAGTATTAAACCATACGAACCTTTGAAATAAACTTATTTTTTATTATTATTTCAAATATTAAAAGTTTTTACAAAATATGTAAACACAGTCAATAAACTCTTAAACTTTTTATATAACGACCTTAAAACAACTAGAAGTCCAACTCTTTTCATTCGCTCAGAAACAAAAAATTACTCTCTTCACAAGTATTAATTTGTTCTGTAGAAAATTTTACTAACACATGCAAAGAGTAAGGTTTTTTTTGACAATTGAGTTATTTTTTTTTATAAGCAATTTCGAGTTCTAGTTTTTTTTTCTATGACCTTAAAGATCCTTCGGGGCAAATTTTGAAAAATTTAAAATAATCTATAGTGTTTGACAATACAATGGAAACTTTTTCTAATTTTTTTTTATAAATGGAACAAAATTGAAAATAAATTTAAAAAAATTTTTATTTTTTTTTAAGTACATAATTTGTATATAGTTTTATTTACTTAAATAAACAAAAATTAAGAACATAAATNNTTGCTATTAGTATTTGCGTATGTGTTAAATTTATATAAAGTTGTGTTATATACATATTTATAACTATAATCAGAGATACCAAAAATAGGCTTTAAAAAAGAGTTTAGAAAACTAAAAATATGCTGTAAAAATTTTAAAAACTTTTTCGAATATGCTGCTTACTAAAAAGATTATATCAATTACTATTCATAGAAAAAAATATATCACATTATTTTCTAATAAAATCATTGACTAAATTTATATGGGAGTTTAATAGTATTATCTATATACAGTGTTTGACAATATAATGGAAACTTTTCCTAATTTTTTATAAATGGAACAA